>LYUA01000146.1:223181-233301 GCA_002093875.1 Calopteryx splendens
CAACCTTCAACCTATTTTATTCTAAAGCAAATATTTAAAAAAAATTAAAATATATTATATTAAAACATTCTCAAAATGTATAATCTGTTAGTTTGATTAGGATTTACGTGCAGTGAATGCACCCTCCCATCCCTCTTCCTGATTTGCCATATAATAACATTTATAAACATAAATTTTATTGGAAACTTCCGTCCCCGAGAAATGGCCATGAAAGAAAAAAGTAGAAGTAAAATTTTCAATTATTAATTGAAATTGCATTATTTGGGTATTCCACCTAAGCGTAATTAAATACGGCCCGGGTTTCCACGCATAACATCATCGCTAGGTGATGGGTCATTTTAAGTTGAACTCCGGGCCATATATAATAAAATTGATGTAGAATACCACAAGTGTTTAGGCATCATTTCAGTAACATGAATAGATTCCACAAAATTACTTCCGAAACAACAAATTTAATCCGCTTATTTTACGTTTTCCATACGAGTTCGGATAAACTCACATTAATTATTTGTAAAATGAGTCTCTATAACACACATGAGTCTAAAAATTCGATCCTCAGTCGTCTGTGAAAAACGAGAATGAAGGAAACTTAATTGTTTTTACCTAATGCAATCAAACTACTTGAACGTGGCCTTCGACTGCGTGGCCGATGGCGCTCCATGGTGGAGTATACTTACGTTCAATGTTTATTTATAAAACTACCTATATGCCGGAGTCTTCCGGAAATCACACAGTGCAAATTCTAAGGCATTTTCACGTGAATCACTTCACGTTCCCTGGCCAGCCCCGATTTATTTTCATAGCCGGGGGATTGTTATATTAGGCACTAAACATTGCCTTTCAGGTAGTTTTTCTATGGCGAGATTGAGACCTGATGAGAGTACCACTTATACCCTTTTCATAACCATGTGGGAAAATGTTACAACATTGTAAAACATAGAGAGATATACACTGCAGAACAGAAACTCGCATAGTTAAAACATTGCATAGCAAATACGCATTATTAGAAATAATTACGCATTATGAGAGTAAAAACATAAAAATAGTACCTTCAGGAAGAGTTGATGCATCGTGGGATACTAATTGCAGCTTCATTCCTAACCACTCTATTATTTTAAAAATAGACTTCTGAGGGCAAACAGCAGGTGAGGGGATACTCTAGCCACGCGATTGTAACAATTAACCTCTTACAATATTTATTCCTTCCAAATTCCGGAGACGAGACCACATGGTTATGTCCGCTGTCATGAAAATTCTTTTGAAATGGACAAAAATTCAAACCGTTTGCTCATTAGCTTAGCTAGGGCTACGTGGGGAAGAGGGGGGAGGGATGGCACTTTCGACGCACTGCAGTAGCTAGGTAAGCGGGAAAATTACTCCAAGTGACGTAAAAATGAAAATCTTTGGGGCAAAGAAGATCTAGGGGAGGGGAGAGAGAAAGAAAGACTCAAGAGACCGCCCCGGGCATCACAAACCCTAGCTACACCACTGCGTGTGATATTTTCCGTATAGCAATAAACGATCGATTATAAAAAGTTGTGGATGAAACCAGCAGCCATGGGTTTAAAATTACAATACTACCACTATTTTTCCAAATAAATGAGTTCAAACCACATTTACGTCTTTAAGTAAAGATGTTCCATTGCATTGCGAAACTATACTAAACTATGGATGAAATAAAAAAACGAGTGACAGCTAAAGAGAAAATTGGGAGAAATAATTCTTGCATTCAAATCATGCATGCACAGACCAATGCTTTTAAATTGACCGCGTCCTCTATAGAACGATGTGCAGGCATGCATAGAGTAAGTTCACACTTTGAAAATATGCCAGTAATCTATATTTAGAAATATAGAATCTGCCTCCGGTATATAAAATGAGATTATCGTATTCTCTAAATGCATTTCCCTGAGAAATTATATAAAATATAATCCACAACTTTATTTAATGAAACCGGGACTCACTTGGGCATCATTCCGTCCTCCATTAGTCCCTGCGGAGCTCCAAAGTTGGCGCCACCGCCCGACGAGCCGGGGGCGGCGCCGCCCCCGGCCGTCCCCGGAACCACGATGACGTGCTGGGACGCTACGGCCGCCGTGGTTGCGCCCGGAGCCGGCGACTGGTGGAGGCGCTGCAGCGAGCGCTGGCTCAGCGGCGACTGTTGCTGGAACTGCTGGAGCTGGAGGCCCTGGAGGTGGGCGTGCTTGGTCTGCTGCTTGTGGCGGGAGAGCGCGAAGAAGAGGGCGAGGATGGCCTTGAGGTTGCCCTCGCGGATCTCCGCGGCGGTGACGGCGCAGCCGTTGCAGTCGGTGGAGACGCCGAGGGCGTAGGCCACGGAGAGGCACGACCTGATGTTGTCCACCTGAGGGGAAGGATGAGGGTTATTGGACCGCGAGCCGAGGAAACATGTACACACACCCTTGAAAGTAAAAACTACCATGCATTCACTACACGCTAGAGGTTGCGTGCTGTCGCCAAATACGAATGTAACGTACTTATTTACGAATATATAAAAATTTAATTCCTCTGAAAAATTTATTCATTCACCAGTCCAATCCTAAGACTGGATAATTGCAGCCATGCATTCTTTCCCATTCAATGCTAATTGTCTTAATAGTTTTTCCGCCTTTATTTCCTAATTATTTTCTTTACTAATTTTTCCTTTGGTCTTCCTCATGGGACGATTCCTTCTATTTTTCCTTCATCACAATTCCTAGAAAATTCATTTAATGAAGTTCTCTTTCGCATGCTATTCGATACTGCTCTTTTCGAATTTATTTCTTATTTTCGTAATTTTATGTCCATTTTTTGCTAAGCATTCACCTCCAAAAACAGGCTTCTAACATTGCTTTTCTTCTCTAGTCTTTTAGTTTTTGGCTACTTTCAATCTCCTAGAGTCATATAGGTTAACATTTAAAAAAATCTATATGAATGCTTTCAATATGCATTTACCTATGTGAACCCTTTCCTAATTTTGAAATACATTTTTCGTCTTCAACATAAACACCTTCAAAATCTGAGCTATCGTATATTGGTTGCCCATAGATCTTCCTTCAAACCCCGTAATGCCGTTTTCGAGATGGGTCAATAATCCCTCTGTTATATTTAATTATTTTTTTGATACATAAGCATTTACCGTAATTATCTCCATAATAATAATTTGCAAAAAGCTAATTATATACTACACTAGGTATGTATTTTCTAGAATTTTAGAACTATTTTCAGAGGAACTGTTGCATTTACTTTACTGGATTTCCTGGCTCATCGAAGTACTCCACAGTTATTTATCTCGTCACGCTGGAGTGTTTCATATGTGCTCAAATATCACCCACTATCGAGATAAGGAAGGAGGAAATTCAGTAATTACATTGTCAGAAATATCGTTCATTAACGTCAACGTTGCATGATCCTACGTCTCAAACCAACAAAATCTGGCGGATTACCCTGCGAGGGCGATTCTAGATGGTGGTACACGAGGGAGCGTAGCGCCATACAGAATATACATTTAGTCAAACCATCACTTCCTTTTCCTTTAGCTCCTAAATTTATTTTCAGCTGATGACGACATAAAATTATTTTTAAAAAGGCAAATATTTTCTCCAAACGGAAATTATTTTTTTTTAACTTACGAATGTTGGCTATTTATGACTTTTGGCTATTTATGACATTCCATGAATATTGCCATGAAATTATTTTCTCAAAGAAATTTATTTAGAACTTGATGTATATTTACCAATAAGTTAACCAATAGATAACCCAAATTCATTACGTGTTCTGTAAAAGACTTATCATGTAAGTCATTACTCTATCAGCTAGCATAATACTAACAGTGTTATCAAAATATTTTAAATCTCCAAAATTATTTTATTTTCAAAGTAAAAACCCATTCATGACATAGGTACTCATATTGCGATCATTTTTCCCCTTGATTGAAGAAAATTGAGTAATTACTACTTTTTTCATCCTGACACTTGTACAATAAATGGACTTTACTATACCTACCTACTACTCTTTACTTACCCTATAGTATAGGGTAATTAATATTTTTGTTGGAGAAAGATGTAGTTTTATTCATCATACCGAGAATTTGAAAAAGAAATTGGAAGAAAATGGATGGATGATGGAAAAGTGGTGAGCAATGAAGAAAGGAGGAATAATCCTTGTGCCTCAATGTCTTCCTACGAAATCCAGTTATTATTTAAAAAACTATTTTATTGGAGTGCAAAGCATTTGTAGAGAGTAAATAGGAGTCAAAGTATTGCATTTTGTCGTGTCCCCACTCACTCTCACGACGCAGAGCGAAAACCATATGAGGTACGTACACTGGAACTAGGAGAATTTTGTGATGACTCCACCTCCCCCGTCAGGGTAAGGAACAACCGCAGATCTACTACGCTCACCACGCCGATGAGGCGAATGGGTGCGTGCGGGGACAATATAGCACGCCCTCCCTTCCCCACTCGGGGCTCGAAGAGGACGACTTGATAATGCAGCTCCTGCTGCAGCCAGGAGGAGACGTCCATCTTCCGCGCGCAGCCCCCTATTTCCCTTGGAAGGAGAGGCCTCCACCGCCGGCCCCACCCTCCCACCCGCACCCCCTCGAGCACTGGAGGCCCGTCCATCTCTGTCCTTTCGTGGAACATGACGACGTCCGCGCGATACATCCCCTTAAAAAGAATTCAAGGGGACGGTGCACTTCGCATCGTGATCTCCCCCTTTAAAAAAGGGAAAACTCGTCACGAAACGGTCGAGGGGAAGAGGTTCGCGAAAAAGAGATGGAAAAAAGAACAATTGAATGCCGGCGAAGGGATTGGAGTGGGGGCGGGAGGAGAGCAGCCAGCCGTTTCGCGACGTTTTTCATGGAAAGTTCCTTTCCCTCCGTTGGGCAGCATGCTTATTGTTTATGCGTCGACGCAGTGGACGCTTAAGTTGGTATTTTAACTTTAATGAATCGAACGCCTACAAAATTTTCAGCTGCAAACAAAGTTGCACGCAAAAACTCAATCTACTATCAAAATCCTTCGTACTCCATCTGAGCTGAAAATGTTTGGCATAATAATTTTAAAGGTTTACTTTCGTGATTTCTACCTTAAAATAATTAACCTTAATTCTTATGGTAAATAGTGATGATAAACAAGTATGATACACATCTATGCTCTCATATCACAAATAATAGTTATTCCTTCACACACATAGCTATTGTTAATCAAATCTAAGACAGGATTGGCACAGCTCCCAACTCAATACTTGTATTAGCTGTCCTCTTCGTTCGCACAAATTTCTTTCCTATAGTATCTGTCATAATTCTTCTATTTCATCTGGTGTACAACTCTGTATTTCTTCCAACAAACGTTTTTGCTTTAGGTAATCATGTAAAAAGTTAGTCTTCACGCCAGTTCCAAAGTGGTGATGTAACCAGTTTGAAAACACTGAATTAAGGAATAAAACTTTTAGCACTGGTTGTTTTAGTATGCACAATGTTTTACTATTGTCACCCGTCAATTCAACTTGAGAGATTTAAGAGTATTTAATTGTATTGAGATGATTTAAGAGCACGATGCGCAGGAGAATCTATTTAATTCGCTGATCAGGAATCGTAAATGGTAATCCACCGGTTAGATATTTTATTAACTAAGAAGAATCCATTTCACATAATGGTCAAGATTATTTTTTGTTTCGTGAATTACTTATAATTTAAATTATCTTGACAGTGAATTTTGTTCGCAAAGATTTCTTTTCAAACCAACGGACTAATACATCCATGGCACTGTCCTATGCGTGATGCGTATGGAAATGTCATCAATTATGAAAAATCGATGTCTAATCTTAATCTATAGACACTGCAAAGTCTCACGTACCTAGCCTTCCGTGCTCTTCAACAAAATGTCCATGCTTAGGCGATTCAGTTTGAGCAAAACCTTCTTCCTCTTGTATATGCAAAATATCATAGCGCCGTAATTGCGACCACGTCCCACGAGAAACTATGAGGAAATAGTTAAATGGACGGGATGGCATTAGGGCACGAAAGGCACACTCTGACTCCTTTGCGAGAGCGTCATCCCTCCATGTGCCGGGATGAGGAGGCAGTACACGGCTCGTCATGGGAAGGCAAGCAACCACGTTTAATTAGGTTAAAAGCGCTCTGCATAACTCGTGCACATGGAACACACGCGACGCGAGTGCATGACTTGACATTTACCTCGAAAACAAGCGGATACCGGGTCTGCTCGGATATATATGTTTGGGTGCACACAATGCTTTTCCTCTGACTATCGCATAGAGACATTGAAACGAGCTTCCACCTTGTGAAGTCGGTGCAACTACCTTTCTTAGAAAAAAATGTAGAGATTCTCAGGTCAAAAATAGATGACAAACAATTTCATACATTTTCAGGACAAAGGGTCCATCTAGGCAGGGCCAATGCGTAAACCATAAGGGCCCAGGGTGAGATTAAAAAAAGGGTCCTTCCTCTCAGGGAAAGAAAAGCATGATTTTTAAGAGCATTGAAACATAGACAACTTCTATGGTACTTGATAATATCTGATTTGAGGACCTCTTAATCCAAAATCTTTTTTTCGAAATGCGGCGGCCCGCATAAAGCAATAGTTAAGCAGGGTTAGCCCTAAACCGTGCGCCCGGGGAGACAGCCCCGCTCACCTCACGTTCACGAACCGGTAGGATCCAAGAAACGGTACTGAGTAAATTCAGTTCCCGAGGCTCTGGTTTTTTTCTCTAATTGTAAAAATTAATTTTGAGCCAAAGCGAGACGTCTATTACGATTAGATCAATTCCGCCCCTTGCTTTGAGTAGAATAAAGAGGGAGTTAGGCAGTGATTATAATAACACATAAGTGTCACATATATCTCAATAGAACAGTCAGGGTTTGACGTTCTTTGAAGACATGTTTTCGAAAAATGACACCCAGCATCATCCAAGCTGTGTACCATTTTTAGGGTACCAGGTCATCCTGAAAAATTATAGGCGGTACAGGGAAAGGAACTGACCCCCTTACCCTGATGCGTGTATTTCACACACCGTTGGGCTTAGTAATGGGTGATATCTACCCTTCGGCCATCGGCTTGATAACTGTGATGTACTTTGATCAAATTTATTTGTAAAATGTAAAAGAAAAAAAATAAAAAGAAGGACAGATAGAGATTGACCCATATATATTTACATTTTATATTATGGATGCATAGTTACATTTTTAACAGGGTAACCCCCGGGAGTCTCGTTATCCACAAAAATGCTGTATTGCTTATTCCATTGAGTGTTTGAGGCATTGACACAGGCACGTAATGGGAATAAAATATTTATGCACCGAGGGCTAAAAAGAATTCAAATGGCAGAATGTGAGTCACAAGGGGGCTCGAAAATACATTTTCTTGGAACGGCAAATATTTTCTCCGAAAGAGTGAGAAAGCTATAAATATAACCCTCTTTTTTCCCCTCTAAAGAATTCTGTATAGGGCTTTAAGGAGCCACGTGCATGGAACGCCATGAACGGCGCATAAAGTAAACAAGAAGTTTCCTGGACAACATCAGCTTGGAAAATGCGGCCTGTTTACACCTGACTGAGTGCTTCCTTCAGTGATGCAGGTAAATATCTTAAGAAAAGGTGTAGTAGCAGAATGTTAATACAAACTGATAAGTTCGCGATGGATAAAAAGTGGACGACACCTCTCCATATCGGGTGCCATTAATAATACCTCCTTATTTAAAATGTCCTTTTGTTTGAAGCGACGCGAGCATTAGTCCTTCGTTCCAATGAGTTAGAACATTTTTCAAATTTTCTGGAGCGCTGCATCTGTTTTTACAGATTTATAAAGCACGCCAGGAAAGCCTAGCTAATTTTTTCTAAGGTAATTAATTCGATTACTTCTCTGCAAATTTAATGTTATCATGGAAGAAATGGTGAAAAAAATAATTGTGGCAAATTTTCTTAATATTATCCTTCAAGAGACAAAACTATCTGAATTTCTCCTCCACTTCTGACAAATGGGCATGTGTTTTCCCAAATATACATTAAGAAAGTAGCATAAAAAAGTGAAAATACACTCATCAGAAAATGTTTTCTGTATGAAAATAACTCGAATGTTAGTTTTTCAACTGGAAACCCAATGTTTGATATCTAAGATCTTGGCCATTAGGTGCTGAAAAATCTTACAAATCGTATAAAGAGGGAATGGGATAAACCTCGCTCGTAAATGAGCACAGACATCAAAAGAGGATTGGGTTCATTCTCAAATATTTCACCGATGGATCGAGCAGACAATAAAAAACAGTGAAAAGCAATGTTGAAACAAGACGCGTGTGGTACCATAAGGACAAATTCTATCCATGCCTTCTTCATATTAAATTATACTTTCTTCCAACCGTACCTATCGGACACAAATAAAATCCAAGGTAGTACAAGATCAATTAATCAATGTATGAGAATCCGTTTATACCAGAGTGAATATGGGAAAAGGTGGGCTCATACACTAAGAGAGTTTTGGCCCATGTTTAAAAGGTTTCAAAAATGTTGGATACACTTAAAGACGTGAGTTATGGCCGAGATATAGGTCTGCACTGCAGAAGCAACGAGTCGTAAGCTCGCTTAGCACACTTTCGAAGCAATTTCATAAGGATGCAAAAGGAAAAGTGAAATTTTTTCACTTTCAGGGTTAAGGGCAAGTCGGAGAGAGTGAAAACAAAAATCGAGCGTTGAACGGTGACGGCGAAATCCAAGTAGACCTTGCTCTTTTGGCGAGCGACCCCGATCCCGAGAGATATGATTTTCATAAAGCGATAAAAAGATCCCTCACGCGTAAGTACGGTGCCGAAAGGGATGAACGGGCAGCGGAGGAGGGCGGGAGAAAAAAAAGCGATGCGGTTGAACGGTGGTATCTATTAAAGCGCATTCCTTCGGTTTACAAAAATTAAATAAATAAGAAACACGGCGAAAGTAGTATGAAGAGCTCATCGAGATGAAATGCTTTTTTTTTTAATACTGTAAATAATATAGTTACACTTACCAGCTTGAAAAAGATATATTAATAATGATCATACTTAAATATCGGGGTAAGGGCCATCATTATATTTTTTTAATAACGACTTTTATAGGTATAACTATTTGGAATTCTTAGAGTAAAAAGAAATTAATTGCATAGGTATTATTTATATTATATTACACGACCCATTTATCATGCATATTTGTCCTCTCTTCCTTTTTCTCGACCTTCCCCTCTCAGTTCTGTCTCAAATAAAAGCTATTCTATTAGATAAAATTGGTTTAAAAGAATAGATATCGTCAACAGATTAATGTGAAAAAAAGGCAGGAAAGAAAACATCCATTACATTCGTTAATTATTTGTTTGTCATTGATAGAACATAACATAATGGATAATAAAAATTAAATGAGTTTAAATAACACAGGAGGCATAAATCTAACCCCACCTTTGTATGTGAAAACAAAATGAAAAGGAATTGAAAATTAATGTCGTGAAACCGCTGCAAGGAATTCTCTTTATTTACGAACGTTTCGTGATCACAGCATTAGAAAACATGGACCAATTAGTAAATATGAAAAATAACTAGGCGAATTGGTCACAACTTGGAACAATTTATTGGAAAGTATAAGGAACAAAGTAGGAGGGAAACTAAAAGGATTGATCGTGCGAGGAATACAAAGGGACAAATGCGAGTTCTAAATAAAGAGGAAAGCAACTCAGAAACACTTTCTAGGCGTGAGAGCATCAGCATTGGATGGTAATGAAAGAAGGGCTGCAGTCAATCCTGTCTCCGGACTGAAATACGTATCGTGACATAACACCCGACTCTTTGCCCCTGCCCGTCAAACCTCATTTTGCCGAGTCAATCTCCGGTCCTCCGGGTCCTCCGAAAATCTTATTAAGTCATTCGTTTAGAAATAGCTGGTTTCTCAATTCCCATTGATTTTCAGTTCTGCATTACAAATTCTATAGCATTCAGATCCGTGAAATCTACGAAGAATGCATCAACCCCGACTCTAGACCGACATCCCCGGAGGTCTCTTCAGGGGTTTTGGGATGTCGATGGGGGGTGGGGAGGGAGTAGGAGTGGACAGGAGGGTGGGTGGAGGGAGAAGGGGGTGGGTGGG
>LYUA01000146.1:305420-317809 GCA_002093875.1 Calopteryx splendens
ATTGAGAAACAGGGTGGGCAGTAATAGGCGGTTAGGCAAGGTTGTCCGTTATAACCCGTGCTTATATGTGTAGGAACTGGCAAGTGAGGCGTGAGTAGGAGTAGAGGTGGGAGTGAAAGTAGCTGAGGAACTGATCATATTAGTTTTTCGGAAGATCAAGCTTTAGTTAGCCAATAAGCCAAGGGGTCAAAGACATTGATGAGTCCATTACAGAGCCAGTTTGATTAGTATGGAATGAACATAAATTATAAGAAAAGAAATGTTAAGATGTTTTAGAGACATATGAAGCCTCAGTTAAGCATTAAAGTGGGAGGGCATAAACTGGAGCACAGTCTAATCTATACAGAAAATTCTATAGACTAAGGTGGGCAGTGTGGTAAGGATATAAGAAGAAGAATCACATTAGGTAAATACGATACAAACAAGAGAAGGGAATTGATGATAAGGATGCAAAGAAAAGACTGGTAAAGACGTTGATACGGAGTATAGTGTTGTATGGCTCGGAAACTTGGTCGTTGAGGCATCATGAAAAGCGTAGGTTGAAGGGTTTTGAGATGTGGATGAGGAGAAGAATGGAAAAAGTGAAGTAGACGGAAAGGGAAACAAACGAAGAAGTTTGGGGTATGTTAGATGAGAGAAGGACCTTAAGAGAAAACCAACATAGGCAGGAAAACTGGATGTGGGTTCGTACTGGGTGGCGGAAGATTGCTGAAGACAGTGTTGGGAGAATGGTGAGTAAATGATGCAGAAGGGGAGGAAAAAATTAGGTTTCGTAGAAGGAATGAAGGGCGGCAGTATATATGTGGAAATGAATAATTGGTGATTACGATGCTGGTTTTTTTTAGATGTCAATGTCGTGTGTCCATCAGGAACATTTTCTAACTGAGAGATTACCATTTAAAAAAAATCTTTATTTTTCCTTGAACCTAAGCAATACATATTGAATGAGAAGAGCTGACTGCCAATTTTGATTATGTCCACTTCCACCGTTTCTCTCTGTGTTTTAAAATGTTCTTATTATAAGAGGAATACGATTGAACTGATTCCAATTTTGTATTCTCCCTCTCTCCCAAAGTGTATATCTTCCTCTTCGTGAATCCATACGAACTAAAACACTCACGATCGCACACACACTCTGCACTGATATTGTGCAAATAATCTTTTATAATCCATGCGCCTACTCACAGAAATTAGCCGGTTAAAAACGTTGTCATTGGCTTTTCTGATATAGTTAAAAAAAACTCAAAATACTCGTATTTTTCCGTTATTTAATCTGTTCTCTGGTTTACGATTTACAGGTTGCTAAGCATCTAAGCGCACAACCCTTCCGCTGAAAGGGGCCTGGCCGTCATTACATCACTAATCACTTTCATGCAATCGCCACGGTACTTACGATCTATCTTGCACTGGCATTGTTCGAACCGAATACGATGTCGTAAAAATTATAACTGAGTGGGCACCGACGTTTGCGTATTTTGATTTCACGAGGCATTGGATAGAGGCAAGAATTATTTTTTACAAAAAAAGGGGTACGAATTTTAAATAAATTGATATAGCATAGGTCCCATTATTTCCCTACTTCGATATACGACTTCGACCTCGATATAGGCGAAACAGCAAAAAAAAAACGTTATGACAGGATAAGCAATCGACCAATAAAAACGAAATTTTTATAATGAAAATAGTCAGAAAACCTAATATTTAGATTTCCTTGAGGATCTAACACTTAGGTCCATAGGTTAATATCGACAATGATGTAATAAACTAAGTTTTAAAGTAAGCTCCTCCTAAAGCTATGTGTGTTTCGCACATACGATCATATGACACGAAGCCCACGACATAAATCGAATGCACAAAGAAAATTTATATTTTGCTGAGGCCCGAATTGTATTCCGTAAACTATGGAGCTGGCGATAAGTCTTTCGTCGGTTGATCCTTTATTATCGCTTCCCCACACTTACTATTTTATCGTCGGGAAATTGATATGGTCAAATACGGGTCAGATAGGGCGGAGTAAATCAAGTGTGGCCGAATGATCTTAGTGCCGTATTATGTACGGCGTGTGTCGTACGTTCCGCCAGCTGTCAGGGGTCGCGTAAGGCCGCGTTGGCTCAATCGGCAGGCCCCCCCCCCTCCTTCCCTCCTATCTCTCCTCGGACACGCCCTTCGCCGGGGACGAAATAATATCAATCTCGGCGGCGGCGGCGCTCCTGCAATGCCCGTTAATCGTACATCACGACGACGGCCGGCGAATAAACGGAAAGGTTTTAAGGGCGGAGTTGTGGCTCACGGGTGCTCACGCCCCTTGGCCCAAGTGCTACTAAAACCGCTAAAGGGGTGGGACCTATGATGCATTAACTGCGTCTATTCCGCAGGAGTCAAGATCCCGTTACTTTCCGGATGAAATCGGCATCAAATACGTTCCTAGAGAGAGAATATCTACTCATGCCAGGCATGCGCGAAATGAAATGGGAAGTCTTTAACGT
The DNA here is from genome assembly GCA_002093875.1 of Calopteryx splendens. Lineage (NCBI taxonomy): Eukaryota > Metazoa > Arthropoda > Insecta > Odonata > Calopterygidae > Calopteryx > Calopteryx splendens. The sequence continues at coordinate 307,907 of LYUA01000146.1, forward strand.
TTTCTTCTCGCCGGGGCTCTCTGCATTCCTTCCATTTTAACGCTCGACAGTTGCGACGACAACGCCCCCTCCGCCTCAATGCTCCCATACGTTCGCGAAAGGACACAGTACCTGCTACTCGATGGACGTCACACTGACCAAACGTGCGAACTAATAACAGTTTCGAGCGATAGTTCGGGACACGGAGGCGAGGAGAATAGGGCCCGGAAATGCACTGGTTGTGTCGCAGCGGAGGATAAAGCGGAAGCGTCCACACGGGAGGACCGGGAGAAGTGCTTCGTGAACCATTCTCTTACCTGAATGCGTCACAGGAGAGATGCGGATTATGCACAAGCAGTAATTCGTGTTTCAGATTGTATTGCGTTAACGATGCTACTATAGAAGGCTACGTGAGTCACACTCAACTGTTTTGATTACGTCTGCCTTATTCGCAAAAACAATTCAGTGATGGCTGCATGATTTCCACACGCAAAACACTCTCGTTTATTCGGTAATATTCGTAAATAACGTAATTTCACTATAGTTTTAGGTATTACGTGGCATTTGGAGCTTCGTTTTTAAAACTTGGTTTCTTAACTAGTTTTTTTTAATGAATAAAATGTCCATAGAACCTATACAGACCCACCCATAGCCAGAATGCTTTCTTCAAAAAGGGCATGAGTACTAATAATTATCGATAAATTCTTTTAAAATAGGAAAGCAAAACCTCAGTAAAACTATATTTTTTCTGCAATTCATATTAGGGCAGCTTTGAGGTTCCACTTTATAAGATTAAGTTAACCCTCATAAGGTTTACTATATACGTATAATCGCTTGATAATTGTAATATCATAGGCAAATGCAAACATAGACTATTAGGTATTATATGAATATCAGATTTATGCATAACCCGTGGTTGCATTCAGTGCATAAGTAATGGTGTGCTTGATAGCCAGCCCCTGCCACACGGCGTAAAAGCGACGGCTCGCAGGTTTGGAAAATGATTTTTCGCATAACAATTATGAAAAAAATTACACTGACTCCTGAATCCTTAGCATCTATTTTTAGGGTTAAATTGAGGTGGGCAGACATTTTGGGTTAATATCACACTTACCCCACGCATAAGCCAGATTAAGGATTGAAACATCACACAGAAGTCCGTGAGTAAACGTAATTAACACCCACGTTATCCACCGGAGTAATCAAATTAGTTCGCATAATTACAATCTAAGTAATCAAAAGATAAAAAAAGGATTTGAAATTAGTTGTAACGAGGGACACTCTAAACCGGCCTCCGTGACGGCGAGATAACACCTTCGCCAGCTAAACCAATGGTCGCGGTTCTTTTCCTACCCTGGTGGGTTTTCCTCCAACTAGGGCTTGGTTGTTTGTCTTATATTTTTGTTATGCATTGCTTAAAAATCTGATATTACGGTCAGCATATGATTTCTGATTAGACATTATATTTTTCTAATAATTAAAAAGGTAAATAGTCGAACTAGTGGAACCATTACAATTTCTGGAATAGCGTTTTGTATGATCGCATACGTACGGTATCACCGCAGATTTTCTAACTGCCACATTTGAGTTAACGCGACAGGAGGTTTTGAGTTAATGTTGATTTTATGCCATTTAATAGGTAAAGATAATTAGTTTACAGTTTGGATTAAACGCTATACCATAATATTGTATTTTTAATTGGTTGGATTACTTCTTAACTCCGTTTCTCTGCTTTCTGTCATTTAAATTAGCTGTTTCAAAAATACTATGATGACGTAGAATATTTCGCAATTATTTCGTATTCTTATGTATGCCATGATAATTCATCTTAATTATATAGATATTCAACTCTTGTGATTATAACTTACAATTTTATCGTATTTCATGATTACTTTTCTTCCTGATCTATGCTTACGTATTTACGAATCACGACGATCAATTATTATCAATAACAGCTCGATTTCTCGATCAGTAATCTTTGTGAACAGTTTTCACTGTCTACAAAATCGACCATATTAACAGGTACTTTACTATTACGTTTGGGTGGCCATTTGATTAGATGCAATGTTTTATACGAGATATGTGAACGCGTGGTCAGACCCCAACACCAGCAGTGATGTACGGGGGACGGCTCGTACAAAAAAGAGCAGTTCATTGAGAGAAGAGGTCCTACCGAAATTTCTCCCCGCTCTTCCTCCTAGCCTGAAGGACTAAACAACCCTTCTCTCATCTCTTCTATTGCCCTCGACCCTGGTCCCTCCCGCACCCTCGATTGGACGCACCCTTCCCCCTCTTCTCGACCCCCTCACCATTCACACCCCACGACTCTAAACCACTAATCTGTCGGCGATCATTTGCCTCCATCTCGCTGGCCGCTGCAGCGCCCCGCGCGCCGCCTACTTTTATTTATTGGCACTTCTGGGAGGAGGCGGTCACGGCGTCTTTTTTCCCAGCCTCTCATCTCGTCTGCCTCTCTCCCCAGCTCCTCTCTCACCCCTCCCGTCCAATCTAATCTCCTCCACTCGCAACTTAATGGACTGATGGGCCCGGACCACTTCTCTCTCCTTCAGACAGGCGAAGGAGGGTTGTGACGTCACTCGCTCATCCATATCCTAAGAAACCCTTCGATCAGCGAGATGAAATATTTTATACCTGACTGTCAGGCACAGCGCGAAGGAGGATTGCAACGAGGTTCCCCTAAAATGAGGGATGTTCATTGATTTGCAAATGACGCGGTACCTATTGCACCTGGTGCCAGTGTGAGAGGAAGGGCCGGGTGCTAGCCAGAAAGAAGCCTCGGGATACCGCCAGTTTCACCCAAACTGTTTGATTTTTCTGAGATCTTCTGCTTCGAGGGAGCCTTATGAGGTACAGCGAAATAACAACCCCCCCCCCCTACTCGGATATGTGAATTCCATGCGCCTCGCCAATCGCGGACTTGGCACTGTATCTGCGATGTGAGGTTTTCATCACATATTAGGCCAGGCTTCGGGATATAATACCGTCGTTGGTGATTAAGTCATAGAGCGTGTACGTGGTGATAAAATCCACGAATTCACGGTAAAAGATAAAGGAACAATGATTGCAATAATGATGGTTTCAAATCTGGCACGTAAGAATCGAGGCGACTCACAATTAGTCAACCGTCCAGGTCACTCTGGTGGTTGACACGACCGCCCATGTGTCGTAAGTTGGGAGTCTCTGCCTTCGGAATGGATATTGTGGAAGGTTTGGTCTTTCTATTAACAAGTCAGTTGTAGTTCGGGATCCAACGGGACACCAGCGGTGTCCGAAGAGCAATAAAATTGATTACTAAGGACTTGGGGAACAACATCTGGAAAAAATGTTCGAGAGACAAATAATGCAGAGTGTAATATGTAAAACGATGACACCTCAAAAGGAGCTGCTCGAGTAGTATGCACCATACGCAAGTCGAGGGCTGGGGGTTCAGTCAACCTGCAAGACAGAATGACAAGGTTGAGGATAGGTATTAAAGGAAGTGGGAAGCTACGCTAAAATCGGTGAAATATTGAAATATGCGACGCTTAACAATAAAATACTGCGCTATAAACTTGCAGTGCGTGGAAGACCCGACAGTGAACCGCGTAATTAATATGACTGCAACTTTACAATTTGTTTGAGTTTAGAGGGAAAGGTGTTACCGTTGTACTAGGTGGTTGCAAAATTTTGAAAAGCTCCTACACTCCAAAAACCTGGTAATTTATGGAAATCCCCAAAGATTCAACTGCTACATTGATATATTCAGGCACGCATTATAACAAAAATTTTTCCAGGAAATCCAATTAGTCCATTTAGTTACATTTCAGTTCCATGACATTTTGTGAACTTATTTATGATTCTCTTGGCACTGTACCAAAATTTCCTCAAACTTCAAAATTTAAATCCCCATGAATGGCACGAGTTAAATTACTATGTGGTAACATTTCAAAACCGGGTTAAACACATTTTTTAGTCTCCTTTTGACTTTTATTATCACTGCTGGTTCTCATTTCTCTCCTAACTAGAACTTTAACTTTCCATCTCACATTGGCATAGTAAACATTTTATTCTTTCTGATAATGGATTATCCGCATAAACGTGAATAAATTTTAGCTTAGCGATATGGTTAGGGATAATGATGCTTCATGATAAGTTATATTATCGGCGGCCGGAAGATACCAAATCATTCGAGTAAGCCTTACGACCTTCCACTTCTTCGTTTAATGCCTAATTCTTGAGCCAGTGAAGACATCCAGAAAGAGCGGAAGTCACGTGATCGTGAAGCCACGCCGCCACACCCTATCTATAGGGAAGCGGGGTCACCCTTGGCAGTTTTTGAGTGAAGGATTGCGGGCGGTGCGAGAGCGTGGGGGAGGGAGGGGAAAGGGCCCCGACGAAGAGAGGGCGAGCAGGAGATGATGTGGCGACACCCTAGCACGGCACCTGTTTACCTTATTTGAGAAAATATAACACTATCAGAGGGATATTTTTTTGTGGAGCAAGGCTTTAAAATGTGTTTTTCACGAAGCGAGTTTTCAAGAGCAGGACCAAAGGAAGAAGAAGTTGCCAAAAAATTGTCACCATCATTCATTACGTAAATCCATTCCAAGCTTGGCTGTCATATACCTCCCATAACAAATTATAGAGGTCGAAAGTGCATAGCGGATCTCGCAATTTTGTTTCAGATACAACATAATTTAATCCAAGGATATTGATTATTTGATACTGATAGATACTAAAATTGAACAATTATTTCAAATTAAATCCCGAAAATGTATCTGAATATTGAAAATAAGTGAATAAATTTTGAATCATCCAAATTTTCTATCATCTTGATGTACAGTACTGCCAAAAGAGAAAAAAGTGGAACGAAATAAATAGATAAAATTGAAAGCACTATTTTCATTTTAGTACTATTAACTATAAGTACTAAAAGAGCTTGAAGAATATGGCAACAAGGAACAAGTGAAGAAAGGTATACATTTTCGCCTATCCAAAATTATTAAATGAAATTTTAAAATAGTTTTATTTTTTAAATAGACGAAGTTAAAATTAGACCACTGGAATTTTACTTAGTAGGAGTTCCAGATCTTATGCTAATTTTGAGCTCTAAGAGCACCTCAATCTCCGTGTTTCAAGACGCAACTCGGCTTAGTATTCATTTTCAGGGTAAAAAAAGGGTTAAGGGTTTGTTCCAAAAGGTAAATGTTTATCAACGATACTAATCTGGAGTATTGGGTTTAGTTAAGTATGAAATTGGTATTTAAGAAGCCATTTCTTTAAACCAATTTTTGGACATTAGTGGGTTTGTGATGTGTGTTAGACTATGACTGTGATTTATTATCGTATTTTCTCGTTGCTGAGCATTGGAGGAAGTCATTTTTCATATAATTCCAGTTCGGGAAAGAGATAATATGGAGGAAGTTTGTTATTGCAAGTGGAGTTGTCCAAAAGAAAAGCATAATACGGGTCAAAAACTTTATCAAAACGTATCATGGATGCGTTCATTATTACTTTAGTTCGCACAAGGGGAACTGATTAAAAGACTTAGTGCACTTTCGATTGAATTCGTCTTTATTTTTAAGTAGTTCAAGTTTTACATTCATAAATATATCTCGAGAAATCTTTAAACGAAGTCACAGATAGCACTAAAAATTTATTTGGATAAAATAAAGAAAGCAAATGCCCACAGATCAAGAATGAACAAAATGGAAATGGCATACCAGCTAACCATAGATGCATAGTACATCAAAATATCAATATCTTTTAACGCCAAGCTTAGACACTAAGTACTTACTGCACAGTCATCCGACCGGAGGCCTTGTATGCTGTAGAATGCCTTACAATGAATAAGAAAGGCCTGATAGAGAACATTGGAAAACAAGGAAACAAAGATTTTGTGAAAAATCATGGACCCGCTCAAACAAAAACGGTGAATACAGGCAACAGCATAAACACGAAATTTATACACACGTGGAAAAATTAACAGCCATTATTCAGAAAAGAAGGATCTCCTTATATGGGCACATCGTACGAATGAGCCCAGCGAGACTGACCAACCAGATCTTTACCTACTTTCAAGACAAGAAAACCAAGGGAGCATGGTTTACCGATGTGAAAGGTGACCTATAAGAAGTGGAGATAACGCAAGAAGACATTCATGAAAGTGGCTGTTTTAAAAAGTAACTTGAAACATAAGAATTTCCATGGAAAGTCAAAGTCTAATACAGGCGGACTGATGAAAGAAAGAAAAAAACCGAGAGCGAATGCGGGGATTCTCGATAAAAGTTTATAACCATAGATGAAGACAGCGGAAATGACGTGGTCCATAGCTGGCCGAAATGGAAAGAAGAAGAATGGAAGGGGATATCATTTTCTCTCCATCTAGAGAGAAATTCATCCACAAAGGTAAAGACAATGGCTACTGGGTAAATTCAATACAGTGTCCCCTACACTCATTATCTTTGACTTGAGAAGTGATAGGTGCATTAGGATAGGCAGGGGAAGAGACGTGGACAGGTGTGCGCCTTCATTCGAGCGAAATAAGAAAATAATATTCCCTCTTCCGTTCATCCCTTAAGATTCGTGAAACAATTATATCACGCAGTGAGGGGGAGGAGGGGACGTGATAATATATGCCAAGTGGTAGATCGAGGCATCGACGAAGTCTCATCTTCCAAGAAAAATGTTCCTATTAAGCGTAATTTATTAAATTATTTCAATTGATTCACACAGAATTGAGCTAAAAACCCTTTGGAGCATAACCTGGCACGCATCACAATCTACTTCAGATTTACATACATTTTCAATATCTACTATTTCCTACGTTGACGTAGAACTCAGTTTTTTCTCATTGAAAAAATAAAAAAAATATCTTTAAAAGGCGAAAACCTTCACGTGAAATTGGGAAAAATATTCGAAAATAGTGACGTCATTTTGGGGTGAGGGATTAGAAACACCTTGACAAAGCGTGACACGGGAAGGGGATCAAAATTGACGAACAACGGCGTGGCGTCATTTGTACACGAAGCCTTCATAATGTGTCGCTGAATCTTTAACGACAAACTGGGTATCATGAGGGCGACTGTCGTCGTCATGTCGGCTCTCACTCATGCCCTCCATTTTTTCCGGTTATTCAGTCCAATCCTCCCATACTGCCGCCCCCCCTCGTAACTGCCGTCTGCTCCTCCTTCCCCCGCCCCTCCGAGACACCGGTTCACTTTCACTATAGATAGAGACACTCGGACTCGAGACCTCCACCGTCTCTTGCATTTTGATTTCCGATGAGCTTCTTCTTCGCAAACGTTCTCCAGCGGGCGGCAAGTGGGGAGGAGGGAGCCTCGACCCTCCGCCGCCGCCGCGACGGAGTGCCTCGGGGAGAGAGCATCGACAGACAAAAGCCTCAGCGGCCCTTCAAGCGGTTCTCATCATTCCATTTTTTACATCTCATTTCGGACACGTGCGATTTGTTGCCCTCCAAAAGGCATTCGAAGAGGTGGCATTCGTAGGAGTTTATGACGAAGGGCATGCGATTAAGGATGGGGAGGGAAGAGATAGGAGGGGTTGAAACGGGATGGGGTAAAAGGGTGGGGTAAGGGTGGGGAGGATGAGCTATAGATGACATGTATTACATTGTATGTACGAAGTGTCACTGGACAACGATATGGATCACTGTCCATCGACTACTAACAAACCAACTTCTAGCCTTGTTCAACGAGTTCTCAACATGGGAGAATATGGCCAAATGGCCTGCCGAATCTGTGAAATGCCCGATGTGGAAAGATCATTCTCTGAAACTGACCATAAACATTGGAGCCATCGAACCAAGTTAAGGAAGATATTATTAGTTCAAAAAAAGACCAATTTTCATTATTAAAAGGAAGTTTAATTGCCAATGAAAAATGTCCACCTGAAAGGGAAATGGAACCTCGGACCCTTCTTTCGCCGGCCGCTTACACAGACGCAACCGATGAATCCAAATTCCAAAACCACCTCATACAATGTGCTCCACGAAACATCAAGGCTGAATGCAAATAGAGAGTCGGATCGCGAGCCAGCCACCTCAACCCGAGTTGAACATCAAGAGAATATTATATTTCCAAGAGACACGGCAATTACTAATAAATGCTAATTGAATCACCAATTTCTCATTTCAAAGTAAGTATTACACAAACTCGTTGCCTAGTTTTACGAGAAGCGCATCTGTAGGCTGACATGAAGAGTTCATTATAATAACTTTTGTTACTTTTATTCATTTAAAGTAAGTATATCATTTAAATATATCATTCAAAATATACCTTTTCCTGAAAACTCCAATTTTTGAAAATTAAAATGAAATATTTTAAGAAATTTTACGAACGCAAATTTTGTATTCACTTTAACACATCGATAGCTGTTATGATGTACCTAAATAGCCGCAAGCAATCATTTAATTCCGTTCCAGTGAGCTCGTACCTTCACCGAAATATTTCCCAACACATAGCATTGCTATAAACCTATTGGCCCCGAGTTCAAATCCAGGCGTTGTCTTTGACCTCCGCCAGCTCCGATCTCCGCGAGCTCCGATCTCCGCGAGGACTATATCCGCGCATTAAATGTTTTCAGGAAATCAAAGAAGGAATATAGAAATAAACTGGTCTCTATTACCTCAGTTTGAATTTCATTCACAGTAGGACTATTATTATGTGAGCCTACCTACCACTACCATATCCAACCTTCGGGTTTTTAACCATGCGTGTTTGTACCATATATTTTATTAAGCACCACCTCTTTCACATTGGCACATTGGAGTAACCCGACGAAGGGCTGTTAAGCGACTATCAAAACACGGCCCCATGACGAAATATCTCTATTTTGAATGGCGGACTCAGGAAGCATAAGAAAGTTTTCACACGTCTTACTGTGATCATTGGAGCCGAACACGAAGTTCACGAGGAATGGAAGCAATTTTCTAGCCAATATATAAAAGCCCCTCAAAAAGGAACGGCCACCTGCTGTCCTTCGACATTTGCCTCCATCGCAAATTTTTTACTCAAAACACCGCCACAGGCATGCCTCACTGAGAATGTTTGTTATTTAATGATATTTCGTTCAGGAATAGCGCGTAAAATTTATGCTCTCACAAAAATTAAGCCTTTTTCCGAATGTGTCAAAAACATCGTAAATACGTCATTAGCTTTCTGATCCCTTCTCGTGAAGACTCGCTTAAATTTTCAGTTTTTATGTGAGCGTGTGGCATGACTTCACTTTTGTGAAGGTAACGACCATGCAAATGAAAGGAATTCACGTTTGGCGTCATATTTTACAAACTTCCCGAAAGGTAACTTTTTGCTATCGATACCAAGCGGACATTAACTACGCAGTCGAGACGCATAGTGATAGATATTCTAACCAATTCGTACCGTTCCTGAACGAGCAAAAATTCCATCTCAAATTTCACCTCCACTGTGAACTCCACACCTGAGGCAGCTTGACTTTTGGAGGTGCCATTATTTACGCTGTGACTTTGAAACTTAAGCACCATCGACTTTTGCGGATGTCAGCTCCTACAATTTTATTTTGTGCGTCACCAAGGTCACATTTTTCCGACGTGCGTTATTATGAGACCGCTCGGATAAGAAAACGAACAAGCCACCGCGGTTTTTGGAGGCAGGGCGTCGTGGGCGGAACAAAGGAAAGGTTTTTTTAAAAGAGTTCCATTTTCAATTGTTGGACTTGCTCCGTAGGCTTAAATAAAAAGGCCACGGTGGGCGTTCAATAAATTACAAAACCAGTGAAAGGAGATAATACTTGGAAGCTCTCACATATTGCGGGTCTTTTGTTCACGAGAATTTTCGACTAGGACTCAGCTAGGCGAGCACGCATGAGAGCGGTTGAAAACATACGAAGACTACCCACCCAAGACAGGTGAACTTGGGCACCACG
>LYUA01000146.1:338474-354718 GCA_002093875.1 Calopteryx splendens
GATTTCGCAACGTGAAGGGGAGAAAACCGCACAGAAAGTAAATGGTGGGAGAAAGATAGAAAATGCATCGGAGGACGAATGAGAGAGTGTGGAATAGGAAAGGCAATAAAGGAAGACGCCCGATTAACAGTTATCTTGACACGTTTTTCGTATCTCATTTTTTTCTTTCTTCCTCCCTTACAGCGCAGCGAATTCAAATACGACCTTTTCTCATGGTGATGCGAGATCGGCTACCTTAACGAGGGACGGAGGCGGAAATGGTAGAAATTCCTGTGGCTAGAATGGTTAACGGTGTGAGTGGTGAGAGTCACACCTCCGCGAGCACATAGAGGCAATAAGAATGCGTGACATTGTGTTGGTTATATTTTTAGATCACTGCATTAATGAAGAAACAATATAAATAATAAATGAGCAAACGTAGCTGACAACAGTGGGCGACGCACGTGACGAGGCTGGCTCCAAAAATGTAATTAACAACGTGGAAGAAAAAAACAAACACCCAAGATGAGATACGATGCAAGAGTTTCCGCGACGGAAATTTCTTCGGTTGAAAAGCGTCACTTTTGAAACCCGCTGCGTCACTTAAGTTGAACATGTACTCCATCCGAGGATGAATGTCCTCGTTCTTCGCCTTTCATCGGGAGACTGAGCAACGCTCGTTTCTTACGTTTTACGCCGTTGGACAATGGAATTCGAGACAATAGTCTCTCTGAAATTGCATGAAACATCCCGAGCAAGAAGTGACTTGAGGAATTCTTCTGATTCGCTCTAACAAGAAGGGTTCTTAGGAATCTAATTCAACACTTCTGAAAGTGCATTCTGAAATATGAGATTCTCGGGAAGCTAATTGGACGAAATAAGCTATACCCGCACTAACAAGGTTAGAATTGTCCCAACTACCCTTAATAGGAGGACCACCATTGCCTATACACGTTTGGAAACCTACTTGCTCGATGCCTATATTCCAATTAAATTAACCATATAAGAGAACAGAGAATCAAATCTTTGAAAAAGTGGAAGTTCTTCAAGAAGCGACTCATTATCATATTTTGCTTTAACACAATCTTGCGTTGATTGTAATGACGGCTTAAATCACTTGAGACAAATTTAAATTGAGACAGCCGATAAAATACAAGAAGAGATAAATACCCATTCGAACCATAAGAGAATATTTAGCTACCCAGGATATCTAAACCATACGATTTTTTTATTCACTCTATCCTCTGCTTTCTTTTTCTACAATAAGATTTGTACATTTTATGAGCATGCATTCAGAAATATAGGGACCTTATCAAAGTCCCCTCCAATAGGTAAAGCACAAAAATGTCTTCTTTTCTTTCTTATTCTTTTTTTAATTTTCAACGGCAACCTAAGGTCGACCGGAATCTTCGTCGATGTTGTATTCATGTGGAAGACAACACGAAATTTGATTCGTAACCGAATATTGGAGAGTCCCCGAACCTTTTCACGCGGAAGCATTCTTTGATAAAGTTCAATGCACTTCTCTCTCTCTGCACCGGTTCGACCCTCTCAGAAAACACCATTGGTCTTTTGGGTATGTACATGCATTGCTCGAAATACTTAACGATTAATTACTTTATATTATTAACTGCTTATTTTTGATGTAGCAAAACTGCATGACAGGGACACCTACATGAATATAAAACGCTAAGTTAAAGAGTCTGAAAACGGTTATACTAGCAAAAATAATAGGAAACCTATGTGGTTTACAAGACTAATTTTATTTATACTGAAGCCAAATAAAATGCAAAAAAAATCCCTGCAAGGTGCATCACACACACTAAAAATTAACCAATCAAAAAATATTTCGATAAAATATCAATTGTTAACGTTCAATTATTTTAATTCCAGTGAAAATGACGCCACCCTCTATAGGGAGTCTATTATAATTGGTCTACAAATATTCGTAGATAATATCGAGGGAAGAAATAAAATAAGATTTTTTTCTGGCTATTGTTTCAAAATTACAAAAAAAATAAAGCTAAAAGGGTAATTGGATAAAATATATTTATGAATGCCCAATTACAGAAAAAACATGATATCAGCAATATAAAATAAAAATTATACACAAACACCGTAATCGTGTTACAATTACTAGTATTTAGTTACGTGACTCGGTGCCACCATTAGTCATATAACGAGGCGTTTCATGCAAGAAACACGATGCTAAAAAAATTATAAATTCTTGAATAATTTCATGCACCCTTCGATATAATTGAATTCCCTTAAGTTCATTTAGGAATCCATAAAGCTATCTACGTGAGTGAAGGGGTTATACTCCCATTGCACTTAATTCTTGGCATTTTTTATTGAAAAGAAGACATTTTTTGTATTAAATCCACCACAAATCGTACTTTATGTCATAAAATGAATTAGTTTAATCGTAAGTTATAATTGACTAGTAATTCTTGCAAATTTTTTTCCTACTGTGTAAAAAATTAAACGGGACAATATATAAAAAATTCAGTAGTGGCAAGTGTTTCCCTGGAAAATTTGGTCTACTTTGTTCTTTCCCCAGTCACCGCTAGAGGCGGCAATCGACCTGAGCATTGTTGAGGACGGTAGAGATATCTGCAATGGGACTCTTCAACAATCTTCGACCATCTACATCGGAGTCAGTTTTTCTTGTAAGAAGTTTTTTTATGGAAACATTAATTTGATTTGCAAAGCAATACTGTTCGTTGGCAGAAAAAATTACCAAAAGGCAGAGGGCATACATTTATTTTTTTTGCAAGCAAAATCAGCTCGACGGAAATTAAGCCAATTACTTCAACTGCTGCACGACTGCTTCGTTCAAGAAAAAAAATACACCTGCCACAGCACATTAACTGCAAGACGAGAAATATCTTGGTCATTAAAAGTTATCTTGGTGGCACTTAGAGCGAACTAGTTTCCCATTCTTCCTCTTTTGGGGGGGTTTTCACCAGGCAGATACCCACGCCACCCAGTAGACACTGCCCTCGTATTTGTTTCTAACGTTTTAAAATGAATTGAATTATTTCTGATTTATATTTTCGACGTGAAGCTCCTGGGTCGCATTTTGAGCCAACCAAATTTTTGAAGGTCAAAACTTTTCGGGGCTTTTTCCAGGGATGGTGTGCCGTTTCCTTCGGTCGGGATTTAGGAACCGGATTTTCCGCCTTAGTTTTCACGTGTGAAATTGATTCTTCGAACGCTTGAACGGAGGATGATGCCACGCTTAAAGTACGATGGAGGAATTGAATGAAAAATATGTCCGTGATAGTACACAGCCAGTGACAACCCTGGGAAAGTTTGCTGAATAATAGAGGGCAGGCAACTATTTTAAATTCTGTTGATCTATTCTTATAATAACCGTTGATATTTTGCAGATTTCTGATTAAAATTGAGGAATGGATGATCAAACATGGCACAGTTTAATACAAAACCTGTATCAATCGATTTTCTGTTCATTTCAACGCATTCGGCGTCATTGGCCACGACATGTCACTATTTATCCCTGATTTCAGTCGTGCAACGAAAATATTTTTAATGAGATCGAGTGTGCCAATTAATTCGAGGTACTCTAGTACCTTATACTCAATGTAAAAGGGTTCAAATTATCACAGAGTAACTTAGAGTTTGTTACACTGTGGAAATATTCACTAATATTTCCATTTTTCCATGTTTTATTGCACTTTGAAACATTTATATATAGTCATTTTATAGCTATCAATTAAGAAGCACTCACCATCATCTCAGATTATCAACCCTAGGGTTGATTTTTAAGGGCCCTCTTAATTATCCTTTTTCCTCTCATTATAGTTCATTCCTTTGGAGCCCCTAGCATTGCTGTCTTCTATCATGTACTTATCGTACCCTTTGCCTCCCTCTACAGTTTATCCCACCAATGGATGTTTTCCTTTTGAACAAATAATGTCGCCTCAGAATATTTTTAATTGGGTTACCTCTTATTCTCGCTAGAGTCTTCTATGGGCTTATCTACTCATCCATTTCTCGAATAACTAATTATTAGCCTCATGGTGTGGCCATATTTATTTTCACAATGTGTCGATAGTACCACACTCTCACCACGTCACTGTATTTGTAATGTTTTCCTTTAATAGCTCTGTTCAATTCTTAGAGTTGAAGAAACGTAAAAGTCACACTAGCATAGGTTTTAATTAACAAATTACTTATTCCTAGGGCAGAGGTACTTTCGCTAGTGGTTGTTTCTTCTGGTAGAATGCCTTCTTTGCTAGGGATATTCTGCTTACAATCTTCGCGGTGATTCTTCCATTGGTGGTGGTCCTGAAACCGAAATCTCGTAATTTTTACAAGTGTTCAAGTATGACCTACCAACTCATTTTAATAACGTCATTATCGAAACGTATGAATCTCTCTTTTTGTGCCATTTGAAAGTGTCTTTTTTAACGTCGATCATAGACTTGATTCATTTTCCTTTTTATCTTGAGGTTGTGATTTTTCATCCCTTTCATCGAGCTAATATCCTTGTCAGGTCTTCTTTCTTCTCAAAAGTCTAGTAAATTTATTCGTGCTAATGTAAGCTCTTCACCGGCTTCAATGGCGGGAGATTATTCTCCACCACCTAGAGTTTGTTTATTTATGATTGTCATTGCCATCATTTCATGTTAAAAAGTCAGAAGTAAAAGTAAAAAAAACTCAGCTATTCGGATTAGTAACACATAAACAATAAAAATAAAATTATTTCTCCAATTTCTAGTGATTTCACTATAATAAGTGCCTTCTCGATGTATTCATTAAAGATCAAGGATGATACGAAAGCTCTAACTCACTGATGTCTTTATTTTAGCTTATCTTCAAGAGGAAACATTATGTGTTAATCATTTGTTTTAACCACGGATTAAGAACCCGTGAAATATTTTATAACGTTTTTACCTACTCCTTTATTCTGACATTAGGTATCGATTATAACTTCAAAGTAAAGACAATGTTATTAGTGTGCAACGGAGCTGATCGCAATTGCAATAAGTAATTCGTAAAATGAAGGGATATGGTATAAGATACATCATATTTCATCAGAAACCAAGGCATCAAATCGACTTTTCTTTCTTTGAGTTAATCTATCTATTGCTTTCCAAAGTTAATGGTATAAACGCACGCATTCATAAATAAATACTAATTATTAGGTTATCGACTTAGAGCATTTTGGCCCTAAATTAATAAATATTTATTCATAACTACAAAAATTATACTGAAAACTACCACGAAAATTAATTTATAAGGAAACAGATGAAGCAAACAGTATAAATAGAACGTCAAGCACAATACAATAATACTCTTGGACTTAAAAAATTATAAAATGATTGAAAATATGTGAACACCAAGTGATTTAACAAGTCCCTGCTTTTCTTGTATCAGTTTCTAGGCGCCTTACTTGTGAACTCGCACACAATGGAGAAGAAGACGGTCGTTGGCAAGTAAAAACAACAGGGGAAAATGCACAAGTAATTAAAAAAAACCTTTAAGGACGAAGAATGACCTAAATGTAGGACAAAGAAAATGGAGAATAGCAAGGAAAGGAGGTGCAAGAAACCACCACAAGATTGAGTGCCACGGTTTGTTTTTGGGAAGGAACAGGCAGGAGTTCAAACTCACAACTCAACATCTCCTTTCTCTTTTCCTCACCCACTCCCGACAATTTTTCTAATGAGAACCCTTTTGGATTTGCCGCAAGACACGCCCCTTTTTTTTCAGCACTCTCTCACATAAATACCATCGAGAAAAAACCTTTAACTCTGTATCCACACGAACTGTGATCTTCTCTCTCACCCTGAAGGTCCAGCGAAATGGTTGGAAAATTTCGTTGGGTTCATTTTTTCGAGGGGGAGGCGAGGCACCAGGAACTGAAACCCTTCGCTCTAATTGATTCCATGAAATAAAAAAATACACTACAGATAAGGAATAAACCGAAAATAAAAACCTTACGCCGCCTCTGAAAGCTTTATTTTGGATGGTTTCCCGACTGGCCCGATGGCTGCGGAATCAAATTCACCACATACATGAATTTTGAGTGCAGTGATGAAATGGATACACTAGTTTACGAAGCAATATTAACTCTGACCTGGGAGCAGCATCGGACCGGAGGCCATATCGATCGATGCTGGATGCTATTTCCGTCAAACTGTGGCAAAGAAGGTGATGAAAGAGCCCCGAAGAGGTTATATCCTCTGTTCAAAATGTTATAGAGTCCGACAATGTCGTCAGATCGTCCTCAAAATCTATTTCTATAACAACGGATGAATTGCTATTGTTACGTTCTAATTCTCATAATAAGGCATGCTTGACATTTCCGCTCGAATGTGCATTGCATTTTCAATGAGAGTGACGGCGTGACACATTTTATTGACCACTAATTAAATGCAAAAGTGAATGTTTACACGCTTGAAGTCATTAGTCATCTCTAACTTGACAGACCTACTCGCTTCTCAAAATTTGAAAATCATTGCAATTTAATAAAACAAATATTCCAACATGCATCACAGTACGAAATATCACTATTCATTGATTACTACAAGACTTGATAAGCTATGTAGAAAAAGATTTGATTCCATCATATTTATCTAATTATAATTATTGAAGCAATGAATAAGTTAAAAACTCGTTCATTACGATCCACGAAGATGTATATATAATTGCGTAAACATCGTCTTTGGATCATGTTCCAAACAAAAGTATTCTTATCGTTCTATGAAACGTAATAAGGTTCCGTTTTTCCAAATATTTTATCCATCTATCCTGAGTTATCATCGCGACGGTTGGTTTTAAGAAATGAGCGTAGAGCTTACTCCGAACTAAACTCCACACCTTAAGGGTTTTGGGAGGGGGGGATTCCTTTATCTGTGCCATTATTCGATCCCCCATGAAGTTCTACTAACCAGAAAAACGCATCGGTTGGCATGTTACATGGAGTGGTCCACAGATTTCACCCATATTTGAACCCATGATCCTTCAGTTAATAACCGAATGCTTTCTCATCTAGGCTATCACATAATATTTCTTAAAATACTTATAACTATGTGAAAAAAATAATATCCAGGTCATCCACTCTTAAAGTATCCATATAGTAGGTATTTTAAGTAGCAATATGAAATCCAAAACGGTAACATTAGAAACAAGATTATTCAAAAATATATTATCTTACGGTGACATTAATCTGCATTTAAGTCGCTCATATTATTTCTTCCCCCCGTCTTCAGCGTTATTTATAGCTTATTCCAATATTTCCAAGCTTTGGTAATAAAATACCATAACCTGTCAATTCACAAAAAAATGCTTGAATATTCAAAGATTATATAAACATGTAGCGGTTTTTTAATGAGTAGCAATAAAGTTTTGATGTACTCTTAGGCATGATACAAGATAATTATTTGACAGGCGGCAAGCAAAAACACGGATCTGTAACCATAGAAAAATATAGTTTTAAATTAGAGAAGCATTTGTCACGACAGAGAACATATTTTATACGAATCTATGAAAGACAAACACTCATTGTTTACGATTTCTTTCTTTCCGGGGCCTTGCTTCCTCGTCGCCTAAGCACGTCAAGAACCGGAAGAGCCAATCTTTGCAGGTCACGTCGGTGAAATTCAGGGAAGAGAGAAACCAAAGGAGACAGAAAGACAGAGCACGGTGATAAAATGTTAAGAGTGCAAGCTCGGAAACCGTATTGTGACAGGAGCATCTCTTCACAATCTCAACTCCTAGACATTTTTACCCAAATGAAAAACCACTCTCTGCCTGAAATATCTTCAATCCCGGAGATACCAGCCCACTTGTTTTCACCAGTAAAATAATTTTTGCAACTCCTTAGTCTGGTACAATATGAAAAAAATCTTATCCTACTTCTCTCCTTTCTGAGAGTTGTTTGCGATAAACGTAAAGATAAAAATCTATGAACTTTTATGAGCGCTTTTACTCATTTTTAGCTAATGGGCTTTTTTTTTCTCGCGATCCATAACTATACTTCGAGAACTCTAAATGCAGAATGAGGAACCGCATTTTTTTTCTTTATGTGATAGAGTGTAATTTTGAATCATATGGAAGCAAGTAAGGGATCATTTGCCATCGAGTGTTTTCTTGAGACCTCCAAAACTGGAGTATGGCAAGATTTCACCATATAAAACTTAGAATTCAATATTAACTCACCTGCTAAGATACAGTTCATAGCTCACGAGCAGGAACTTTATCTGGAGCAATTGCCAAAGTTACACATATTCTATCTTGCATACATATTTATGATTCATTAAATTCTTGCATGGACATTAAGTTACATGTTCCGCTGTCAGCATTCCAAAAAAAGGTCATTTACGAAAGTCCTAGAATTTAATTTCATTCATTCGTCACAGGCTACACTTTCATGACAGATATGCTTAATAAGGATGACCATTAACATGCAAATGAAAAAATTTAATCTGCTAAATTGCCACTCAGAATTCTGTTCATTACGATAAACTGTGCCATCTCTTTCTCGTCCATGTGCACTGGAAAAACTCCACAAAGCATAGCCTTACCTATTTCGCGTGTTTCATCTAGAGCTTACTATTTTTTCCTCTGATGTAAATGGTAAATCAATTCACTCAAACTTTAAATTGATGTTGATAGCTTAAGGTCACAAAGAGAAGAGTTCTACTGGGTATCTTTCTTTCCACACACCGCGAATAAACAGTGAAGACTGGCACAAATGTGTGTTCAAGATTTTTAGTGGGAAATCGCTGGAGACAAATATAAGCGAGACTGGTAGGTACATCCGAGGAAGATAATAAAGGCACAACTAAACACCTCAAAATGTATTTTTCCTTCAGGTTTTTTTTCTCCCGAGATAACGGAGAGCAGGAGGAGGAGAGGTGAAAGATCCCTCCGTCCATTCATTCTCTCATTCGTCTGTGGACACGATGGATGAGCAAGACCTTTCTCCCGTGCGCCGTTCATGCGAAAACGGTCGGCGAAGGGAGCAGGGAGGGAGGAGGAAGAGGAGAGCAAAGGGAGAATGATGATGATGGGGAGGCCACTGGCGGAGGTGGCGGGCGACGACTTGTTCCCCTCGGAGGAGGCGAGCGGAGGGAGAGGGCGGAGGAAAAGAAGGGCGCGAGGAGGAATGACGTCAAGGAACGATTCCCTCCGCCCATTTTTTCCTCGAAATAATTTCCCACGGACTTCTGTTGCACAGTTTTGTACTTCGACCGAAATGCTTATTCGTTTCATTTGCCTACCTGCCTTCCTGTAAGAGAGAAAATTTCGGAAGTCGTAAGAGATTGAGACGCGAGATGAAATTTATCTTGAAGGTTTGAACCTGCCAGTTAATAGAATGTAAATATTATTATTTTTTTTTTGATTTTAAAACAACAAAATAATATTTACATTCTATAAACTAAATGTTTTGAGATTTTTTTTGAGAAAAGGTTTGGCGAACGTATGAAAAATATCGACATTTCTTGGCTTTTGTCCAGTTAAATCGTTCTGGGACCCAGAATTCTCATAATTTACTCTATAATTTGTAAAATTCTTCAAATTGAAGTTGTCTAAAGTATTCACATTTCCTAGGAACAAAAAAATATACACACTACGCGGGATAAGCCCAGAGGTTAGTTCTACAAATACAATGCAATGGTTATAAACATTTGTCAGTTTCTTTGAAAATAAATTGTTAACTGTGACGCATGCATTAAAATGAAAAAAATAAAATATCATTTTGATAATGACAACGACTGTTTTATAATTTAGTGAGAATGAGGAAAAAATGATTATGTGCTGAAGCTTTTAATTTTAAATTGGCTCTTCACACCTTAATATATGTACTCACTTTTAGTTATATTTGCTTTGCATTTATCCAGCCACTTTTCGAGTAGACGGCCTTTGATCTTTTCAAAGTGTGCTTGCAAAAATGCATGCAAACATGTAATGATTCATGAAAGAATAATTTCTATTTAAATAATTATCAAAAGGAAGATGAGAAATATTTGACCTTCCTTATTCAAGTAATATTATTTTCTGTAGGATAAATATGCAACGGTACGATACAATAACCATTTTGAGAACATTTTAAGCATTATTAAATTTAAAATCATTTAATTCCGAATGGTGTTGATATTGACTGAGGAAAAGAGGTTAGCAAAACTTGACATCGTGGAGTAGACCCTATACGGGGGCCCTTGGTATTTTGACGGAAAACATAAAACGAGATTTCTTTCTTCTAATTCTACATTTGGATATCTCACAACAATTTTCACAGCAATATATTATACTTCAAATACTCACGATTGAAAATTAAGTTTGTGAGGCTGATTTGTGTTTTATGTGCATATTTGCGTGTTTTTAATTGGATGTGTATGTATCTTCAATTGGATCCATATGCATATTGCCCTTAATTAAATTTTCTTCTGTTTGAATTTCCAATTCTCAAGAACGAAAACCCCAGTCGTGGAAGTTCTACTACACATTCCACGCAACCATTGTCATAGGTACATATTTTTTTCCTCTCTGTGGAAAACGCTTGATTTTTGATCGTCTCACCGTTTCCAGAAACGTCACCTCTCTTCCTCATACGCTCTCTCTCTGAAAACACACACTCTCCCACTGCCTCCAGGTTACTTCGCATCTCCAGTTCCGCTCTAATTTTCCCGTAACACTGCCGCTGCACCACCCCACTTACTTTAGTGGATCGAACTGCTGAACAAAAACCGTCCCGAAACACTCTCCGGTCCATCTTATCCGCCCGACCCCTTTCATTCTCCTTCTTCTTCTTCCTCGTCTCTCATAAGCCGGCGCGTTCGCCGCCAATCGACCCACTCCCTCACTCTCCTTTTCCTCCCCCTCTTCCCTCTCCCTTGCATAAAACCCCACGCACAAAGCAAAGTAATTTATGGCCGCGAAGGAAATAGCGAGAGACAGACAGAGAGATGGAGGGTCACACAAGCGATCGAGAAAAACAAAGGAGCATTGATGATTTGTAACCGGTATAAGGGAAGATGATTCGAGGAAAACAGCGAATTTAATTAACCTCACATTGTGATCGGAGCGGTAAAAGGGTGGGTAGGTGGTGGCGTGAGAACCAATAGTAAATATAGAAGTGTCTGCATCACTAATTGTGGAAAGATAACTTTTAAAGGCGAAATTGAAATTTATGAAATAAATATGTATATCGATGACTCGCTTTATTCAAGCAAGGACTCAAAACTTTGCTGATTTGTTTAACAAAATTTGCTGGGTTTATATTTCAAATCATCATAAATATATTTATTCATATGATGAAACTCTATATAAATTCACTTATATGATTTTGATTTGCTTCTCCAGTAAAACTTATTCAAATAGTAAATACCGTTTTTGTATTGTAAACTTCACACAAGGTATTTTTGTTTCAATTTATTTCACATGAAAGAGAATACCTTAAAATTTTTAAAAATAATTTTCGTCCTTGCTGAGGCAACTGATCGTATCTCTTTTGACTGTTTGCAATGTTTGAATCAATAGAAAATCCTGCCGAAATACGATCTGTTATCTATTTCTGAATGCAATAACCCAATGAAATTCGTTGGGAGATCATTGAAAATTATGGTGAAAGAGCATTCCCATAGGAATGACTAGGAAATGTGTGATATAGTTCAACGAAGGCCGACCGAATGTATAATATTATAATATGAGCCAAGAAGTGGGCGGCCTTCTGTTGTCATTAAAGATGCTGTCAGAAAAACTGATGATAAAATTCGTTAGAATCGCATTTAATAATTTCCTTACTATGCGATGAACTTCCTGAAACATCAAGAAGGCTGACCGTTATTCAAGACGGAGTGTTCGTCATCATCGGCGTCGCCGTTCTTTGAAGAGGAAATAAACAAACTGATCTCCAGATACGACAATTGCCTCAAAAATGGCGGAAATAATGTCGAAAAATAGTTACACATTCATGTAAAAATAAATTTAGACAAAAATACAATCAGTGAAGTGTCTTTCAAACAAAAATGGCCATTAATATTTGAAGGCTCTTTCGTACGATGAGGGAAAAACTTACACAAAGTCTGAAAAAGTAATCATTTAAAAATGCCATTTTTGACAGGTTGCATAATTGAACGGGCCACCATAGGTCTCTAATGTGCGTAGAAAGTTAGTTCCGTCACCGTTTTCTCACTTTAATTACATTGGCCGGAGAATAATAATTCTTCTCATAACCGCTGCCATTTTAGTAATATTTTCGATCATTTCACACGAACAGAAATAAAATTACGCCTACGTCGAGACTTCCAGATCATTAATTAGCTGTATATCAAACTTATCTAACCACATTTTATTCCTTTTCTATGCATACAGAATTCTTATATGATCCTTCTGTTTACTCACCTATCAAAGAAAACTCACTCCTATCGTCACCTTTTCTCGAATGCCAAATTATTACACTCTACAAAAGTTTTGTCCTGCTAAGCTACAAAAAATACATTACCTTTGCTCTTATTTTATCGCTGTAACTTCTTTTGACAATATTATAATGTCCTCTTCTGTTCTGATTGTAAACAATATTATTTGCTTATTATTTTTTTAATGATAAATAATAAATATTCTACCCTTGATTACATTATTTTGCATTTCTATTGAGACTCGACACCATTCGAGGTATAGCATGGGCTGACATTATTATATACGCGTTGCTTAGCCGTTTTCTTCATACATATATTTTAACAATTGCACACAGAGGGAAGATTGTACGTTTGGAATAAAAGTCCCTATCATTATTTATTAATGAATCCGGAGCTTCCAACAGAATTCCTAAGATAGGCTAAAGGAAATGGAACGTGGTTCGGCATTAGCCCGGATCTTCTGGAAAATGAAAATATCCGTTTAAATATCTCATGAATGGAACGGACTAAGCCGAGGGCGTACTTGACAACACGTGATGGCGGAGCTCTGTGACGTCAACGTCCCTTTGAAGGTGGTACGAAATATGTAAGTCAATGAACGAGCTGCCATACGGCTTGGATCACATGCTCCTCCGTCTGCTCCTCTCAAAATAAGGTTACTATCCTCTCCTTTTTTATTTCCGTATGCTTCCCTGTTTCTTATCACCACGCACTCCTTTTCCAAACTTCCTCCGGAGAGCACCCCCTCCCACCCTTCGATGGCCCTGCGCCAAATGGACGCCCGGCCGGCCGGCCCGGGAGGCGGGAGCGCGCGTGCGGAGCGGGGGATGAAAAAGCGGAGAACCCCTTCCAGGGATACCTACAACCACAACGTGCATGCCCCTCGTTCGGGGAGAAGGAATCATCCCAACTGTGTTCGTGAGAGAGAAAGATACACAATAATCATTTAACACTGGAGAGAAAAGATTACGTATGAAATGCAAACAACATAGCCGAGCTAATAGGAAAACGGAAAACAACCCTTATTCAACTTTTAACGACTTATTTCTTTCTTATTTCTTCGCACGCCCACAGTTTTTCTTCAGTGATTCCTTAACATAAACGATTTTTAACTTTCTCTATAAGTCGCTCGTGGATCAAATCTATTTCTCATTCCCAATTTTATCAACTCCCATGGCACAGGAATGTTCACGATTTTTTATTGTTCATTAAGAAGATCAATTGGTATCCCATCCATATACCTATGGACGAAAATACAAGTTATTGTATCAGCAGTAAATCTTTCCAAAGCACCTTGGAGACGATAGATGTCTAAACATTAGGGCTATTTATGTATGGCAAGCAAAAAACACTAAAGCATTTGACGATAAATGTTTATCAATTCCGTTCGATGGATAAAATATAGATGTTAAATATTTTATGCGGGCAGATTAAAAGGTACTTATGCATCAATACGGGACGCCAAATGGTGATCGATGTGAGAGCTATTCGTGCGACGATTAACGATTTAACGCTATTGCTATGAACGCAATTGACAAAAAAAGTATAAATCATGAATTTTTCGATCTGAATGATGAGATGTTGTACCTACCTACTGAATCACTTACGTGCACTAAAGTTGTACGCAGCTTTGATTGTATGCAGAAGTTACTTGATAAATTTGTTGCGTTGATACATAGAAATTGACGATATTATAAAAACGAAATTAGTTTCAGGGTATTTTTAAACATCACTGCGCAATCAGGAGGAGTGGCCATCCTCCTCGCCCAGAGCCCGAGAGGGCCGGCGCGCATCTCTGCACCACGAGCCCATAGCTCGACGGCCTCCGGAAATCGCGCGCGTGACGAAAGCAAGTAACCAAGCAACTCTCCCTTGCCTCCCGAAAAAATAAACAATAATAACAAACAAACCTTGGAGCGCGCAAAATGAATGCGTGTTTGATGGGGATGTGGGTGGGGGAGGAGGAAGGAGGAAGGGCAGAGCGGACGAGGCGTGGAAGGAAGCCGGGGAGAGGGGAGAGAAAGGAAGAGCGGGCTGTGGAGAGAGGGAGAGTGAAATGGGAAAGACAGAGTAATTGCGTCAAAGGAAAGGAGTACATATTTGAGAGCGTTGGCAGTGACGACGAAGGGATTCCAGGCCGCGTTTGGGAGATTGAGATCTTGCAATAATGTATGACGGAATCTCTGCTTCGAAGGCCATATCGTTTCACAAAGTGAGCCGTGAAAACTTGCCACGCTCAGGGTCAGGGTTTCAAAATTTCTGGATTAAAACCTTCTTTTAGGTTTATGGGTTTTAGTTGCTGAAAGTTATTTCAAGTATACAAATCTTTATTGAGGGAACTTAATCGGAGTGGTGATTTCTAAAGTTACAGTTACATCGAAGAAGTTAAAAGTATTTATGGTGTCTTCATTTTTACGAAAATAGGACCATGAGGCCCTCTCTTACATTTAACCGTTTCGCACTTCTCTTCAAGGAATGATGCCGGAGGTGGAACTCGAACCCTGGGTTAGAAGGCGACCACATGCCCACCAGGTTTAACCCACCAGGTGGAGAAAGCATATTGGAGCAAAAAGAAATATTGAATGTCTATGACATTGTACTTATGATTTATTGACTCATCATTAAGATAGAACTTCAAAATAATAATATAAATAACAGTTTGACGTGCAACTATCGGAACGATATCGTTTATAGAAGAAAATACACGATACAACTTCGTGAAAACTTTGTTTGTGAAAGTGGATCAATTCTCGGAGTAGTTGAACGTTTTTTAGGAACACTATAAACTTGCAAATAGGGAAACATTCAGTCCACGACCT
Organism: Calopteryx splendens; assembly: GCA_002093875.1. Taxonomy (NCBI): domain Eukaryota; kingdom Metazoa; phylum Arthropoda; class Insecta; order Odonata; family Calopterygidae; genus Calopteryx; species Calopteryx splendens. Next base: position 353,665 of record LYUA01000146.1, read on the forward strand.
TGGCTAAACAGAAAGGCACTTGAAAAGATTATTACATATTTTGTAGTATTCAGTTTTTAATTTGTAAACAGTGATTGAGCCCTTAATAAAATAATTAATGAATTTCATATGGAAATGATATTAATGCACAAATATCTATAATAGTTTAATGCATCAAGTACTCTATAATTGCAAACTTCGAATATGGAACAGACCTTCAGTGTTCATCAGTAAACCATATTTGTTATTTTCAATACTTCACACCATACGGCAGAACACGCTGTTCATAAAAGTGACTTCGAAAAGTGACGCAAAACCTGATCGGCAATTTTAAGAATACTGATTAATCAGAAACTAGAAACTTAATATTTTCCTAATAAGTGCGCAGGGGAAATTTTCCTAGCTTAGTAGGATCAAAATTCTTTTTGAAGTGGTCGCATTTAAAATAAATTTTGCACGGAACAACTAATCCAACTTTCGTCTTCTTGTAGAAAGCCTAAGGCTTCCCGTTTCCATTTCGCTTATATAAGTAGTTTTTGAATCTCTTTATTTTCCATCGCAACTGGTGTTATGCAGACCATCCTTACGCCTACTCCCTTGCCCTTCATCCGTGGAGAGACAAGGCAAGTGGCAAGTGCCATTCTCTTCAATAAACCAGGCATTTGGAAATGACTTGAATGCTATATCAGCCCACCCGGGCGTTTATTTTTTTTAATTCTTCCCTTCTTCCCGCCCTTTTTCATTGCCATCACCAGCTGTAACAAAAATTTGCAACGTTAAGAGAGTGGGGAGACCAGTTATTTTCTCATTAAAAGCTAGCAAAGGGAGGAAATTGCATGGAGTGAGGAGGACGTTACAAGGGCAAAGGAAGTCATCACGTTCAAAAATTGAGAGTTTAGGCGGAGATTAACAGGGTGGAGGCGTGGAGAGGAAGAGGTGCTTAAGAATAGCAGTATTTGTGGAAAATGTGGGTGTGAATTTTGATGGTCACGTATATGCCCGGATATTAATGGAAGGTCCGTGGACACTAGTTACGAAAGGCCTAAAAATTCCTTAGGTCTAAAAGCCCATCAGA
>LYUA01000146.1:459779-476569 GCA_002093875.1 Calopteryx splendens
ACTTTCACCGAGTCGTGCTCCTGGTGCTGCCATTTTCAATTCCCCAGCCTCCTCATCTCTCGCACAGTTGAAAATGGATTCCAAATGTTTTTCGAGCTCAATGTCCTACTTTTTGAATCTTAAATCAGGTTGATTATTCTTCATTCAGTGAACTGCTATGCATGCATGCATATATACCATTATTACCCAACAAGATATACTAGCCGGAATGGCTAGTGGCATAACACCCACCCTCCACCCCTGCCACATGCCCGGCTTGCGGGGTATCGTGCAGATTTTTTTTAGATTATGCGAGAAATAAGTTTGTTAGTTTATTAGAGATGCGCGATTGGCTCCTGAAATCTTAAAATAATATTATACTCTTTCAATGGTTTCTGCAAGGACGGGGAAGAAAAATGACGAAAATTAATAAAATATTTTATTAAATTACCGTGAGAATAAATTTTTATCGAACACAGAAATCTAGAGAAATCAACTCCCGAATGGACGCCGGGTATAGGCACACGACGCACGAAGAAGAAGACGGCGAGGAACAGGTTTGTGTTTCCCTTTATATGTTAGTTCTACCTTCTGTTTGCGTGCTTTTTCTGGGTATTATTTTTTTAGAGAAGTTTTACTTGAAGTTTTTTAAATCTAAGATATAACAAGGAAAATACAACAAAAATAAGGTTTGATTCAATTCTAGCCTTGAAAAATGAAAAAACAATATCGAATAGTCGATATCTTCAGCTACTGAAGATCTTTTTGAAAAATAAATTATGTGAATCAGAAAATGTTCTTTTTTCTTAATCAATGTCATTTGTATTGATTGATAACTGATATGTCTGCCAAAAGATCTCGCGCCACGCAGGGTGGGTTTTAGTTACCAGACTCTGCTCCAGATAGGCTAACAGAGAGACCGTTGACCGATGTTAGGCGCATCTATAAACCCCACGATACTCACATGAAATGAATGAAATAAGTCAAGAAAATGTATTTTTTAGGTTTATGCCGTGTTTCCGATGTGACGGTGAAAGTGGAGAGATGGATCGGCGGCCTCCTTTATTGAGGGGGGCGGGAGAGACCCTCCCTCTCTGAGGTTTTCGACCGAATAAAGCTTCCTCGCGTGCTTGGGGCAATGGGGCAGACATTCCCTTGGAATTTCCGCCGCACTTTTCCCATCTCTCTTTGGCCCCGCCGCCTCCTGCTGACCGCAATCATTCTGAAGGGACCAACGACGACTTAAATATTCAAGCATTCCTGAGCCCCGTTCAAAAATTACTATTTGTTTCGGTATTGTCAGTCTGCACGTCTATCAGTAACTGACAATGAGAAGAAAATATCTCAGGATCCATTGCAGATAGAACATTGGAATAAAATTTGCCTGAAAGCTTGAATCTTCAAGTTCACTTCAAGGCACATGGTGCCCGACCTGTTTACGCTGCAAAAGTGATCCCAAGAATTTCGGTTGTTCGCATTAAGTTTTCATGTTATTTCAGTTTATTCCGGGCAAATATTGTTTTAAAAAAATTAGAAACTTTATCTGAACTGCAAAAGAAAAAGAATTGATAGGAAATTAGGAATTTTTTCACATTCTCTACATCAACCAAGGGACGCGGCAGTCCAGCGCTGAACTACTAACCAGAGGGCCCGGGATCGATTCCGAGTGACGCCTCTGGATTCCCTTAGCTTCATCCAAGCTGTGTATCATTTTTCGGGCCCCATGTGTGAATTTCACTCGTCGTTGGGCTTAGTACAGGGTGAGCTACGCCCTCGCCTACCAAACCGACCTTCGAGTTGGCCACTGTGATTTTTTATATCAACCAATACTACCAAAATACACGATAATAAGATCCCTCAAGTTTAGGAAACATTTCACATCGAGCCTACTTTTATACGGATGTGATACATTTGCTACAGAAAAAGAAAAAGATAGTTGGAAGGAAAAAAATGTGATGCCGTGGAAGGGTGATAAAGATAAAATGGGCGAGTAGAATAGAATGAGATTATAGGACGTAGAAGTGATAAAATTTTACGCCATGTTTTAGGAGACAGCTATTTGAATACAGCTGTGGAAGGATAATAAGTGAATACTAAATAAAAATACCCCGGATATTACATGAAACGAAATAACTGTAGACTTAAAAGCGAATATATACCTAATATCAATTCACAAAGAACTTACCCAAATGTATAATTGAGTAAAGAACTGTGGAAGTTCGATAGAATTTTAAGAAATTTTTTTAAGCTAAAATGATTTTTCATAATATTAAGCAAATTTCGGAAATATTGTTTAAGGAACGGATGACGTGAATCGATGGTCCTTGGTTACGTTTGAAAATAGTCCCCCTCAACTGCAAATTATTTCCCCCTAATTGAATCCTGTTGTACCTCAAATGTTCTCTTTGCTATGATAAAGACTAAATTTCAATTCAACGTTTACAAAAATATACGTCGCTGATGGCCTCGCCGCCTGTGGTCGAAACATGTGGTTTCACCTCTAAAGGTCTTTCCCTTTCGTCTTCTCCAAGCCAAATAGCGGAAGATTTCAAATTGCACACGCATGCGCTCACAATAGAAGGCGAATGAATATACGGGAGGCATGGGTAGTAAAAAGAAGGAAATATGGCGAGAGACGTCATCTATTGTAGGAGGGGGAGAGTGGCTGCTTGGCTTGCGCCGGCGTTGAGGACCGTGAAGTGGACACGGTGAGGTATGAAAGTAATGCGCATGAATGGCAAAGGAGCAAGAGGAAGATAAATGAAGAGGGACGGGAAGAGAGAAAGAGAGGGCAGAGGAGGGGTAGAGATTACGCAGTGGCTTAAGGATGCTGACGAGGAGGAGGGTGAGGGGGGGGGGGATGCAAGGGGAGAGACGGCGCGGCATCACGGGACCTTGTAATCTCGNGGGGGGGGGATGCAAGTGGAGAGACGGCGCGGCATCACGGGACCTTGTAATCTCGCAGTCGTCGCATCTCTGTGAGACCGAGAGGAGGGCTTCCTTCTTTGCTTCAGTAATAAAAATTGCCTCGCAAATTTTTAATTTTCTTCAACGGTTAGAATTAGAAGTGAGTCAATGAATGGAGAGAACAAATAGCGTGAGAATGTAGCTATACAAATGGACGAAGACTTAACTCTCAAGTCGATTTGATAGGTGAATAGGTGAGGGTATTCCAACTCGTACTAAGCCTTAATGTATGAAATTCGCAATCGGACGGAGGGAGTCAGTTGTTTTCCCTAGTTCATCAGCTCTTTAAGTATTACTTGTCTCGGAAGAGCACACAGACAAGGTGCAGCAGTAGGCTCATGCTAGCATCACCGGATTTTAACTACTCACTTGGTACAGATAACTTGTATTCAGGCGGAATAAATACATTATGCAATGGTCCCTTCTTCCATTTAAGCATTTATCTTTATATATTAATAAAAAATATTTAAATTACACCCAAGAATATACTAATCATAAATTTTTCAATAATACATACGACCAAGACCAAAGAGGAGGGTGAGTACAATTTAGAAGGAAACTCGATGTTTTATAATAATTTTCACTTTTCCAAATAGTAGCTTTCTCAAAGATAAATTGCTCGAGAAATCCCCTATACTTGGAAAAAATAAATAGAGAACAGATAAATGAAGTTTTGATGTAAGTTTAACAGAAAATTGAAGCAATGATAGCGGATTGAAATGGGAAGAAGATGATTCCCCTTTGGTGTTTATTGCGACTTAAACGGTTTTCTCCGATATATTTCGTTTTTTTTACGTGGTACATGTTCACCAAAGTGAAACAGAAAAAATAATGTAAGCCTTGACCCTCACTCGTTACATGAGTATATTTGGGGGATGAATAACTGTTTTTCCAACGATTCCGTGGGCAAAGGGGTAATCTTCTCCAAGGTATACACAATTAAGCAATAGCGTGTTCCGGAAACGCCATCGCCGCATGCCAAAAGCACGATAGGTATCTATCTGCAGCTATCACTAGCGGCAGGAGAATCTCGGGAGCAGCATCTCGATTTGTGGTTGCGGAGTGTTACCAGAAACAAACATCGGAACGCGAGGCATTCATAGTGGTGGAAATTTCGATGGGAATGATCGGGGAAAACGGCGTGGAGTTTTCAGCATCGAGGTAAGACAACCTTCCTGCAGAGTGCCCTAAACTGCGACAACATCTTAATAGCCGACTTAGTACCCAGAAAAGGTACAGACAGTGTAATCCCTCCACAAACTATCATGTTAAACTTGGACGCGTCTTATTTCAGTAATTAACGCCGTACTTTTTGGTATCTCCACTTGGGTGGAAGCAGTGTTGGTTAAGTATCTTGGTTTTTTATTCCCCTCCTGAGAGATGGGCATTTAAGGCAAAGTCGGCGTCGAGGAGAGGGAAAAAACACGGGAGTTGGAACCGACTTCGGCATTAACCCTCTCATAAACGATGTGCCTAACCACTTAGCATACGATCCTACGAAATCTTTCCGCCACTGGAAAATCTCTCGTGAAGGCTGTGAAATCAGGACCAAAACCATCGAGAACATTTTGACGTAACCTTCTTAAAGAACCTCGAAATTAGAAGTCAGTACAATGCTGACTGTGCATGACAAACTAAAGACATTACAAATTCGAAATTCAGTGGGTTGATTAATCTGCGTAAATCTGCGTATCCATGGCATTATCATTTAATGTGTATTTCAAATTTTTCTTATTTCAAATTCGATGAATATGAACTGTGGCTAGAAGAAAGAAGAAAAAATATTTTGGTAACGAGACACACATATTACCTATGTACTTCTTATTTTAATTCGGTCTCACCCGTATATTGAAGGAAGGTTGAAGACCAATTCGAATAAGAAGTAACGAATTTTGAGTAATGACTATACTAAGTTCATTTTATCTGTCACTCCGTAGCATATTCCCATTCGCATTAATAATGACTTATAATTGAAATTTAACACATTTTGCGTGAAACTAATATGGGATAACATTCCAACGCCCTCCCCCGGGATTGCAGAGGGAAAGGGAAATTTCGTAGAAAAACAACCCTCCATCTGCATGACGGTGGAAAACGGCGCCTGAGAGACGCGCTTACATTACGTAAGGGCTGAATTTTTTCGGGAAACCATTTAATGGCGCAGAGATCTCTCCATCTCCTCCATCCTTCGCCCTTTCACCCACCCGCGCTCCTTTCATCGCAATTAGTTCCTTAAGGACGGCCCTAAATCAATGGGACGACCCGGAGAGAGAGGCAGAGAGAGAGAGAGAGAGAGTGTAAGGGTGACTCATCAGTGCCTCCCCGAGCCTCGATCCCCGGGCGGGCGCCCCGCGCAGACGCACTGCCGACCGCATATCCCAAAGCGCCCCTCCCCCAACCTCCTCCCCCTAACCCCCCCCCACCCTNCCCCCCACCCTTCAGTCCCCCCTTTCCCAAAGACCCTAATGACCCAGATTGCGCGCCATGAGTCACTTCCCTCTCTCCCCTGCGGAGCCATGGATATCACTTACACAACCTCATGGTCCATCTCCCTTCATGTTTTATATCTCTTCCTTTCCCCCCGAGCTTCTCAATCCCATTCCTTCCTTCCGTTGTGGCTTTTGGAACCAAAACTTGCTAAAATATTTCGTAGGATACTGATGCTTCTAAAGTATAAGGATGGATTAACGTTGCTATTTATTTACTCATGACAATGCAAAGATGCTGGTATGTCCGCAATTTTGAGCGCAATACTTACTTACAGTAATACGTACAAGTAACATAGTTACATTTTCAGCGGTTTCCGCTACCAAATGCGACGAGTAACCTGAAATCGACAGGTGGGAAATGCCCTCGATTATCGCCACATGCCTAGCTTTTGCAAAGAAAACTGGGTGCACATGGACTTCTACGTCTTCATGTTTGAAGTGCCTACAGTAATGCCAGAAAATAATTCCGAATGGCTTTATAATTTTTTTTCTAACTATAATTAGCACTTTTATTACATGAGATTAAAATAGATTAGTCAAGTATATGTGTATAAATGGAGCGGCCAACGAAAATGTATGCATTCGAAAACTAGCCATTCAGCTTTTTAGGCATTTCTTTCAGGACAGCTCCAGAGTAGGATGAGTGACTCCTTTCGGCGCTCCCCCATCCACACCGCACCCCAGACCGCGCCTTCCTGCCCTGTTTCTTACCCCTACCCCTTCCTAGATAACCCTAGGAGAGCTGCTCCTTCGAGAGACCCATCCCCACCGCCTACCTCTCCTTCTCTACCCCTTTCGTTTCCTTCTCATTCCCTCGCCGGAGTGGTTGGTTTATCCTCTTATAAGGATGATGCACCATCGATAGAGAAAGGGAGGGAACAATGGCTGAGTACTTTTCTGCGAAAGGTCGTATTATTATTATGGTTTGAGAGTTACAGAAAGAAAGATAAGAAAATATTGAAAGAGAGAGAAAGAGAAAAGGAAGACACCTATACCAAATATACTCTTGAGACATCAAAAGGAAATCAATCAGCTCGCTAGTAAGTGAACAGAGGAGAATGCAAACGCTGTTGAAAGAATTCCTTTGATCCGCACACAAAAATTTCAGTTTGTACACTGTTTGTTTGTACTAGTACATATTATTTTAATTAAAACCTTTTCTTATTTTCTATGCTATATTATCTTTTTTGCCCATAATAATTTCTTTTTACGCTACAAAATATATCTGGTTGGGTGAAATGTTAATTTGTTGAGTTTGTACATTTTCTCAGGCATCACTATATACATGAATATTTTGTTTTGTTTTCGTGAGTTTCGCTGATAATATAAGTATGCTGGAACCTCTACCAATTGAGAAATGGGGCTTTCAGTTCTTGGTTATGATATTTTATGTGTCTAGGCATGTCTCGGTAAGGTGTTTAAACGCTTGTTCCAGGAGTTTTGTGGAGATACTTCAGAATCTAAAATGCCCAGAGATCTGTGGTCGTCGTCCTATATGCGCAGACCTTTAGAAACAAGGATAATTTGCAGATTTATTAAATTTTATATTTATTGCGTGTTTCAATCCCTCTTCCTGGAATAGTGGTGGTGGTTCTACTATCGCCATTTCGATCATATTCGAATATTTATACAGACCTACGTATTTGCGCCAGAGCTGTGTAGTGCTCAAGTTTTTCTAGGAGCATTTAATTTACTTGGAAATCTTCAGATATCTTAGGGGGATGGCTGGGATTCACACGCAGTGAAGGGGCTCTACGTGATTGCAAGCGGTAAAGCTAGCCAGTGGCCAATAGTCTCCGTTCCCGTAGTGGTAATGAAACTCTGCGCGTTGCAGATAAATGAGAAAGAACGGAGCATTTATATTGTTACAGGCATATTTCCATAATCTTTGAAATTATTAAACACCACGACTTACAACCATCGTCCATTAGATATATCATATTTGAATCAATATCCTGAACTCGCCCAAGAATTTAGAGGTAGTTCAAAAAAACATCCTCCAGTCATTCTCATTGATCAATCTGATAGGGGCCTCCTGATTGAATCAACTCTGAGATTTCGGGCATGTAGAGTACAGGTTATAATATCCTGCCAAGAACAAATAAGACTTACCACTTTTTTGACTGTAATGATTTCTGGAATGGTGGCTTCAATGCCTACCATATGTGATTCAATATCAAGTGAGGAGGCAATATTTGTAACAAAAATGAGCTTGAGTGAAAGTATGCCGACTGAAAAGAGAATCATGGAAACTATTTTATAGATAAAAAAATACAAACTTCTGTGAGAATCGGTCTTTTCTAATAGTGTAAAGTTTCAAACTCTCCAATAATTTAAACATTTTAAGATTGATCTGGCAAGACTTTGCCTCCGACATTGCTGGTTGACACATGGATGCCAAGATACGGAGTCGATTAAATCTACTAGGTATTACTGAATGTAATTCTAAAGATTTCCAATTGGTCGCTTTTGAGACGTGCAATAAATAATTATCCAAAATCTTGACAGCCCCCTCTTTAATTTTTCCAATTCATCTTCCCTAATTGTCATTTTTGCCTCAATAGGTATATTTATTTTTATGCTAGAATAAAAAAGTTTTAAAAGGTTGGAACCATTTGTTTTTTTTCGAAGCCAGTCGAATCCGAATAGTTTTTATTTTTTGTCTTTCACAAGGTGAACCTTCCGTGAGATTCTAATACTTTTGAGTACCGCTAGGTTCCTTGTTCACATTTCTCCAATCAGCCGCGAGAGTCTGCTTTCAACCTCTATTCCGGTCTTGTGGTTTGATAATTAAAAACTTCGAAGGAATCCTTCTGAAGAATAATTATACGCTCAAGCGTAGCAGAGCCCCGAGAGGACTGAATCTCTTGAAGATGAAATAATCATCCGTGCTCCTCTTCCTGGATCGTTAACGTATTCTTGACGGAATATGAGTAAGACGCTCGGAAAAGACGAAAAAATTAAAGTAGTAATTTCTTTTGCAGAGAGATGCAATGGCGAGTCACATCTCATCGGATAATGGTATGGATGCCCCAGAGAGAAGGAGAGAGAATATTTTCTTTTTCCAATCCATTTCTTTATTTTTATCACACATTTTTCCTACTCCGTGGAGAAGGACGACGGGCTGGAGTCCTTCAATTTCTCGGAGCGGGATTGGGCCTTAGGTACTGTTGGGGGGAGTAGGTTGTGGAGGGAAGGTAGGCGAAGGTGTCTTGGGAATGGAGTGAGAGAATTGCGGAGGGAAAAGAGTGGATACGGGCGGTGCGAGGGAATCGACGGCGGGAGAGGGGGGAGTGTGCTATCACACTGAGAAAGCCATACCGTCGGCGACGGGTACCATTGTCGTATTCAATCCCTGTCGTCCCCTGACACAAGGTAGATACTTTCTTGTATGATGAAAATTTTATTCATTTTTGTCAAGAACAGCTGAATTCAGGATATTCGCGCGAGGGAATGGAAAATGAAGAGTTGGTACAAAAGAATTGGAAGCCTTTAATCCGGGTAGAAATAATGGAGGGCAGAGTAAAATGATATTGCATGGATACGCGGTCTGTGCAAGTAGTTCAAAAGACCGTCCTCCCTCAATTAATTTTCAGATAACGTACCAAACCTACTTCTACCGGTTAAATGCCTAAAATCCCGGCACCTCATTCCTTCTGTTCACGCAAAAGTATAACCACGCAAAAGCGGAGAGGGAAAAATTGTTTTCTGTACTGATATTAGAAATATACAGTAGGAACGCCTGCAGGTGCAAAACAATAGCCTTCTCTTTTAGTTCCCTCCGAAGCAAATAATGAGCTCATTGGACGGCCAGTGGTGACCTGATAACCTACATATCATTAGGTTACAAAAATAATTTTCAGAGCTGACAAATTATTTATGAATCACATATTTTTATAAATCGCTTTCACAAATATTTTGGATCAATACAAAAATGAGAGACAATTTACCCACCCTCGTGTGGGTAAATTGTCCTCATAGGTATATAGACCATCCCAATGCATGAGGATGGAGATTCTCGATCCGCCCCCGATATTCACCACTCCTAATATATAAAATAAGAAAAATGTTGATTTCCGCCGATTCGTAGGAGGCTACTGCACTTTAGGAGGTTGTCATCACCAAAGCTTTTACTTCTCAATTTCTCGCCGAACAGGCGAATAGGAACGGCGGAGGAAAGACTCTCCTCCGCCCGCAAACTTTACGACACCCACATCTCCTCCGAAAGCCATGGTCACTCTTGAGGGGGCGAGGGAGAGATGGAAGATTCCCCTCCTCCAAGATCTCCGTCAAACACACTCAACCGACTCACCCCCCTCCCCCCCCCACCACACTCCAACGCTCTCTCTCTCCCTCCCAATCTAATAGCACTCCCCTCAAACCCCCATCCGCCTCCCACCCCCCTCTCATTCAATCGGACGACGGACGATTGCGATTGGCTCGGAGGAGAAGAGGGAAGGGGGAGAGCAATCGATGACCTGGGTCAACGCACGGCGAAGAGGGGGACGGAGAGGGAGGAGATGCATGCACTAAAAGAAACGCGAGTGCATCGGGAGGATGAATGGAAGCCACTGGGGGGGGTGTGGGGGTTGATGGGGAAAAGGGACGGAGGGGAGATTGGAAAAGGGGGATGGAAGATGATATCCCAGAGTCCCAAGAGGGGGATCGGTTGATTAGGGCCGCGGTGCTTTGCAAACCGTCTGGAGTGACCGACTGTCATTTTTTTCTCAGAGATGCCAATGAACAGAGTAGCTCTGTACCTTGGGTATCATTAAGAATTTCCAATGAAAAAAGGCATAGTTGCTGGGTCTTTTTTATTTTAAATATTGAAACACGGTATTACAAGCTGCTAGCTGTAAGATAAGAGAAAAACACCAAGGAAGTTAAAACAAGCTGTTTCAAGAGTGTTTATTTAAAAATTAGTGAGCAGAACACCTATTTTTAACACATTATATCCATCTATTTGCTATGAAACTTCTTCATTGGTTCCTAAACTCTTAGTTACCTACATGCAAAATGGATCGTACATTCCTGGCGAGGAATCATTCCTTGCCACAAATCTGGTAGCTTGCAGGGTAGCATTTATATTGTGATATTGATCAAATGACGAAAGGTAAAAAATAACTCTTAAGCATGAATGAATATCATCCTTTCTTTAAGAGTAGATTAGTCTCCAGGGTATTCACACACCTCACACTCCGTCATCCAAATCCCCAACACCTTCCGGCCACAAAGCTACCGGTGCATACTTGTAAATGTAACTCAATGCCTGAGACACATCTGCACTCATAATTCCTTACGGTGAAAATAAGAATTTGTAATATAAATCCACTGTTGTTAGTAAATAATTATTATGGGTGATTAAAGATTAAATAAGAATAAAATAAGATGAACGCTCATAAATACATATTGGTGAATGAAGGAAAAGGAACACCGTAGAAAACTTTGAAGGGAGCAGAGGTGAAGAAGTGGGAGAGGATGGTGCTAAATAATCGCGATTTGCAATTAGAAAATAAATCAGCAAAAGCAAAGAAAAACATCGCGTTTGCTTTACGACGAACCATTCAACTATTTCCAATGCTGCAGTACACTCTAACTCTTAGGAAGCACATGGAAATACAAATCAGCCTCTTGGAGTTAAAGAATGAATTCCAAAACCTTCATTCGGATGATAAAAGGACAACGATTTCCAATGGTGACAAAAAATAGCTCGCGGATGCGACTTTAAACCCGGACAGTCACATGCGAGATGGAAGTGAGCGTGGAATAGACTCTCGTGCTTCATCTTCCTTATTTAATAGCACTGAGCGATGAGGAAATGCTAAATCACCCGGGAAATAAACGCGAGGAAATGGAATGGAGCATTCTTAGTTCTTTTAAAACAAAAGAGTCAAGTCATCTTACGCGCGGCTAGTTCTGCAAATATGTCAGTCCGGACCGATTTCACCCCTCAAAAGAGCTTCAGGATAACAAAAGGGGATTCGAGAGAGGATAAAAGTATATGAGACAGCTGAAAAAAGCGTAGCAACATCCATCTTGCGCGTGCGTTCCCGGGTATCGAAGAAACGCAGGCATTTCTTGATACGCGGCCAAGAAAAAACCTTAGCGGTAGAAACGCACTCCTTTTATCATCCTGCCAGGTTTTTCACTTTATGTTTGTCCAGGCTATACGGCATGACCCACATTCTAGGTGTCTCCGATAGACATATCTAGCTGTCAGGCGAACCTCGGGGCATGCAAGAATATTGACCCAGGGGAGGTACGAAAAAAATCCTACTGGTGAGTAGGTATGCAAGTGCAGGAAAAGGAGACCATTTCGCAGTCTAACAGTGCAGTGGAAAAGAGTAGGGATGGGACGATTATGCACTTCTTAAAAAGAGGTCGGGTGTCTTGCTGCGCTAAGTAGGCATTACATCGCGGAGTACGAGACAGGTGATGAAAGAGGAAAGGATAATATCTTCCCTGTACGTGATAGGTTACATCTTGGGCTGAGAGTGATAATCCTCCCATTATGCTCTTCACTTTTTATTTTATATTTCCTGCCGTTATTTCGAGCACGCATTTGGATTTTTCTTCGATCATGAATGGCGCAATTGGAAAAAAACATTTTCGTATTGAAGAATAGGAAAAGAGAAACAGTGCATAATATTTCGTAATCTGAACACCGTCCTTCAATGATCATCTTCTGCTTCAAACAGATGTCGATTCCAAATTTGTTTTACGACAGTGGACATATGTATTATAATATGAATAGTGTATTTTGAAAGGCATTGAATATTTCAATGCCTTTCAAATTTTTCCTAAATACCTATTTCAACAAATGTTTAAAAAAGCACCATGTATAACCCTTTGTATAGGTTTAATGCTCCAAATGAATGCTATAACGCTCAACTGCGGGAGAGAATAGAAATATATGAAGTCACAATTTCTGCTTCGAAAATCCTTTAATCTGTGGCGTACAAATATGCCTAACCCGTTAAAAGAACTAAAGTAAAGGGGAAATAAATATACTTTAGTTAAACGTAAAGATACTCTAAGCTTGGTGTTCAAAATTGCTCACTATTTGGCAGCTGGGTGAGAAGTGTCTACATGCCTATTTTACGTGCCGAGTGGCTAGCTACGCATGCACTCAGCATCTGTATACAGCTAATTCCCACGGCTTTCCTTCAGTAGGGGGGGAGGCTGAGTACAGATCGATCTTCGTTTTCCATTGCATAGTTATAACTAGTGCGAAACGAAGGAACGAGCGAATTCACCATAAACGTTTGGTAGCCTCATCTAGTAGGCAACGGTATCATAATATGGTGCGCTGTAACCATACATTTCCTAACAAAGAAATAACATCGTGCGTTGATAAAAAAAACAATGATAGGCACAAACATTCAATAATCAAGCAATACAATTTACAAATATTAAACTCTGTTATTAAAGCAGTTAGATGATATGCGCCTTATGGTGTTAAAAATATCAATTACATGTTAATGGGTTGCTGCCCATATACTTATTTCAAGGAGTTTTTTAGCAACTTAGTAATATCAATAAAGATAAGCAATGAATCGGCCAAAGTACGTTGCATGACTGTGTTAATGAGCTTGGAATAAAACAGCATCATGAAAATATTCAAAGGAGCGTATGATGATACGCTCCCTTGCCTTCGTCTCCCTTTGTCACTGCCTCGACCCGCGTAATATTTAAGTGCAAGCATGCTCCACTCTTTCTAGGAATACGTGGCGTGAAATCCTCATTTCGTGGTCGTCCTTGAGAGCAGAGGATAAAGAAAAACAATATGGGGCAACAAGTGAAGGTGGTGCAGCGAGCGATAATGAACACAATTATCACGTCTCATCTCATGCGCTTTTTATCGACGAACAGCCAGGAAAGACGTCTGCGCAATGAGTTTATCCTTAAAAGAGCACCCATTTAAGACGCATCGCGATTTTTGAGCCTAGGAGAAATTCAACGTTTCCACTTTAGCATTTTTTTCGCTTCGTGCTGATGGCTGGACATTTTCGCTTCGCTCTTGCGGAATGGAGAAATTAGCCTCTCCGTAGTTCCATTACCATAAGAGTAACGTGCCCTTACACCTTTCGCCCATTTGAATTCACCGTGAATGTGCCTTGTTTATAGATGCATTCTGTTAGTCGTCACGGGCAATTTCCGGGAAATGAAATTAATCGAGAATGCGGCATGGAAAAATTATCCTAGTTTCCCGCAATGAATGACATGGCAGCAGCAGCTCTTCCTGAATGAGCTTTTCTCATCTTTGAATCTTTGCAATAATTCTAACATGCATCTCTGGTAATATTTAAGATAGCGCTTTCCTCAGAAGCTCATTGACTCCACTTGAAACGGGATATGGTGCTTTCTTTTCACATAATTCATGAAATATGTGACGAGACGAAGGTCCATACAAATGGAAGAATTGGAAATGGTTTAGGTAAACGCAAATTCGAAGAGGTAAAGATAGAACAGGAACGGGCAAAACGGAGAGAAGAGTTCAGAAGAAAACTGTCCTCGGAACAGATTCACCACTAATGATGATGGAATATTCGATAATTCTGCGAATCGTATAATAAGCACAGTAGGCATACTCTTTATACGTAGAATAACGCAATTTTTTATTATACTGAAATAACTGTAAAATTCCTACTTTTAAAAAATCGTATTTACAAATAAGACTCTTATGACTCTTTACATATATAGTGTGCACACACTTGGTTTATGTATGCTTCAAAATTTCGTTTGATGCAAGGCAGAGACTAACTGGAACCCAGTCATTTCTTTAACCTTAAATGAGCTATTGAAATTTAACTAACATTGAAATCTAACGACGAGAGTTTACTTTGCCTCCAATTATTTTTTACTCACTTCAGAATTTGCAGAAGGGCGTCATACCAGCAAAATCCCATAGATTTGGATAGAGCAGGATTAGGTGCATTGGTTTTAGCTACTGGGGTACAATAGGCTCTATTTAATTAATACAACAAAATTTAATTCTAGGCAGAATCCCCGGGATATGCTTTGCTCAACTGCTCATATTTATTTTCATTTTTAAAAACATTTTTAATAGTCATCTCTCAATGAATTGTAAGTAGAAGTAGCTTAACGACAAATTGAAGCTACTTTTTTCTGTTTAATTATATCAGTTTCAAGTATTATTATCAAGCGAAAATTATATTCACAGAGGGGATTCATGCAGTGTATACCGCAGAGGATTCTCATACGCAGAGCAAAGGATAGAATTCTGGTTTTGGCAAATTGTTCCGGATTTTTCCGATTCTTACTTTTGTTTTCGTGTGGACAGTACTTCCGGTGAATGCTTCACTGTGAACCATTTAAGGGTACGCTAATGTAACGGCAGGTTTTTCTCCACTCAACCTCCACTTGAAAAAATTCTAACGTATCCAAATTTTCCTCACAAAAGTAACTACCTTTAAATTAATTTAAATAATCAGGAAATCAAATTTCCGAATGTCTTTCATCTATAGTGTGGGCATTTTTCCCCATCAAATATCCATTCTCCCTTAATTCCCCTACACCCAGCAAATCGGAGTAAGTATATTATTATTTTGGCTAGCGTATCGCCTGTTATACTCAATGCTTACGTCATATCGAGATAATGAGAATAAAGAGAAGGTATATAGATAAATGCGGAATATATATTGATATACTCCTCTTCGAGACGAGTGGTAGATGTTGTGGGCTCTTATATAATTTATGGAAATGGTATAAAAATATTGTCCAATCGCACGGCGAACCGTCAATGAAATGCGATATGAGTTGCGAGGACTCCCATTTTTACGTCGACGCATCACCAGGAAACGACCAGAGACACCCGTCGCTACTCTTTGGAAGCACCATGGTGCTGGGAAGGCAGCTAATGGTGCCACTAATAAAGCTCGATTAAGGGGCGCCGAATACCCTTTTACTGATGCATCACCACTTTTGCGATACTTTAATTGCATCGCGGTAACGATGCTCAATTTCGTGCATCGCCGAGTTCTAAGTGGGAAGGGGTCAATGGGAAGGGGGCGGCCACTGGCCAGTCCCTGCGGTCACGTGCGCAGAGAGCAAGACCTTAGAGGTGGCCAGCCGAAGAGATTTCCCGAGGAACATGCGGAGGGAACTTTTTTTCGTTTTAAGGCTAGGAGATCTATTTCATATCAACTTTTTCTTTCCCACACAGGCACTCTCCCAAATTCGCCCGGGTTCGAGGACCGTAACAGGGGTTGGTGCAACGGTATGGCCGCTAAATAAATGAAAGTTCGGATTAAAAAAATAATTTGAACGAACACATCCTGTTTGTGGTTAACCCTTATCAAGTAGAACAAAATAAAAACATGTTAAAACATATTTATGTCAAAGCACACGTGTAACATATATAACACATATGTATGTAAAATATGTAAGGTATAAAGTGGCACTAACACGGAAAGCCTTAGACTCAAATTTATGGTCGATGCAGTTGGAAAAAATACACTAAAAATACCTTCAATATAAGTAAGTAAACGTTTCAGTTTGATGATAGTCCTTATGAAATGTTCTACCCAGCTAAAATCAAGAAAGCTGGAGATAAAATGAAATTATATTCGTTTATCTTTTTACATAATTAATGGATAATAAAAGAATATTAATGCGAAAGGTTATCCACCGTCCCGAACCTGATTTGTGTTCATTGGTATAGATTTCAAAATACGTAAATCGATACAATAAATTAAATATAACTTAAAAATTAAATAGACCATTATTACAGCTATTAATCATTTGGGTATGCTACCACTCATTCTTAATAACTAATTATTTTTTAAGAGATATTGGTAAATAACGTCGATTGATTTGCTGATTATTATAAGCTGAAGAGTTCCACGGTATGTTATACCTGCCCCAATTACCGTTAAATTTCCTTAGATGTAGAATAATTCTGGAATAACTAACATAAACCGATTTTTTAGCCCCTTTAATTGCCTCTCACCGAAAGAATAACTTGAAGGCTCTTATAATGCCTCGAAAATGAAATACTTACGTCGTTACTGCGAATGATTTCCATTTTTCGAAAACCCATGTTCGAGCTTTTCCCTTAATCCCTCTCGTTCGTTAGTCAGATAGTGTTTGCGTCCGCGCAACTGAATCATTATCTCCCCCTCTGCCTGCGAAAATCCCACACCGCCCTCCAATGTTTTTCAACACACGTGTTCCTGCTCGCGTAACTCAATTCGATTAACATGCGTAATGCATAATAACTCGCCGCAAACCTCCCCACCGCGACGAATTTCCGCGGATTTCACCTTCACCCACTTAACTGCTTGTGTATTCTGCACGCCTCCCTTCGAAATCCAACCGGTCTCGCTTCAATTT
>LYUA01000146.1:503741-529037 GCA_002093875.1 Calopteryx splendens
CGGTCAATGGTGTCCCGCTTTACGAATGTTAAAATCTGGTCACCTTAACCAAACTACACTTTATTCGTTTCGTTGGCGGCTTTTGGTCAGCCCCATAGAAGCCTACGGCCGGCGCGGCGGCCACAGACGTACGGGTTCAAAGGTTCACATTTTGTCAATGGGGTCGTGCATACACTGTTCGTCTTCACCGCTGTCTGGTGCGCATGGCTCGGGTCCCAAGTCATCCATAGGGGTACCATTTCGTGGCACAGCACACTCCCATCCCGGGTTGCACTTCCCCACCTGCTTTCCTACCCCCTTCCCTTTCACCCACCCACGCCACTGTTCCCTCATTTACCTGGGTCCCCGCCGTCTTCCCACGCAGCCCTCTCATCTCCCCGCCCACCCACACACACACGTTCGCGCACTCGACCTAAGACCTCCCCGAACGATCCTCGGTCCCCCAGCATTCCCTTCACCGTGGGTCCGAACTCATTCCTAATAGAAATCTTATGTGGGGTGAATGAAGTGTAGTGGAAAGAGCAATGTAAGGGCATGGAGAGTTTACGAAAACAGCGTGAAATGAGTGCATTGTATGGGCAAGTGAAAACACTGTCAGAAAGTCAGAAAGGAAAATCCACGTACACTATCAGAATTACGACAGGAAAAGTATTGATCGAAGCTGAAGAGATTCAAATGAAGGTGGAAAGAATACATAGAAGATGTATAAGATATAGACATCAGGCCAGTGAACCCGGACATAGAAAGGGAAAATGATGCACATAACATGTTGAATAGGATAGCACAGTCATACCAGATTGCGAAATAAGGAAGGCATTGAAGGAAATAAAATCAATCAAGGTTGTGTGGATAGGTAATATTCCTGCTGAACTACTAAATAGTTTAGGGAAAGCATGGAAGAAAGAGCTTTTATGGAATAGTTTTCAGCATCTATGTGAGTGGAATGTGACCACAAGACTTTGTTAGAAGAGTATTAATTCACATCCCAAAAAAGGAAAATGTGAGGACTACGGGACCATAAGTTATATTTTACACTCAAAAATGGTAGTACTCATAATCATCCACAGTAGGATGGAGAAAATGGCAAATGTTTACTTAGGAGAGAATCAGTTAGGTTTAGGATGGGTAAGGTTACGTGTGACGCCATAGTTTTAGTGAGGTCACTGATAGAAAGAATATATAGCATAATCAGGATGCATTTATTGGATCCGTTGATTTAGAGAAGGCATTTGACAGAGTCTATTGGAACCCACTAATGATCGTATTGCAGATGTCGGGACTAAACTGGAGTGAGGCGACTTATTCGAAATCTTACATGTCGCAGACTGTGCAGGTGAGAGTAGTGAATGAAGAAATAGGGTGGGCACAGACAGGGAAGTTAGACAAGGTTATTAGCTTTCCATCATGCTTTTCAACGTATAAGTGTAGGAAATGGGTCGGGGGGACATGGAAAGAACTGAAGGTAGGAATGAAAACAGGTGGGAAACTATTACAGTCAGATTTGCGGACGATCAAGTATTAGTCCGTCAGTCAGCCAAGGGATAACAGTCATTACTGAGTGATCACTATAGCATCAGTGTGATCGGTGGGGAGTGAAAATCAATGAGAAGATAATGAATTTAATGAGGTTCTCAAGAAATAGGAAGCCTTCAATATACATTAAAGTTGGAGGTCATAAAATTCGGTAGGTACAACATTTTAGCAAGTTACGAAGTGTTAAAGGAAGGTGGGTAATCTAGTAAGGATGTTAGAGGGATAATTGTATTAAGCAAGGAAGGTTCCACACAGAGAAGGGAATTGATGACAAAGACGTCAGGTAAATATGTAAAGAAGAGGCTTTTAAAGGAGCGTAGTTTTGTATTGGTCGGAAACTTGGTCGTTGAGGCAGAAGGGCAACCATATCTAGGTTGGAGGCTTTTCAGATAGGGGTATATAGAAGAATGGAAAAAGTGGAATGGACAGAAAGGATAACGAACGAAGAGGTTCGGGTCCTGGTAGGGGAGGAGAAAAGGTTGTTGAAGACTGAGATAGAGGGGAGAATATGAGCAAGCGCTGTAAGAGAGCCAAAGGTTAGACATGGTTGGACGGAATGAAGGGAGAAAAAAAGTTTGTGAAATTGAATGGGCTATTATTGCATAGATTATTGTGGTATTAGTGTCGTGGTAGCCATTGAGCAGTAATGTCCATCAAAAATCTACCCTTAAATATCCACATAGAGCGAAAAAAATACAGGTGTGATTTATTTCAAATGCTTCAATCTTTGGACAAAATGATGCCGTAAAAAGGTAAAATTCTTCGTTCCAGCAATGTCTTTTATTTGGAACAGATCGTTTGTTATTTATTTCTAAAACTACTTTTAAAAATTCAACAAAGTTAAGTCTGAAGCATTAGTTTATTTCATTTGCAGTTCTCATAAAGTAGGCATATGATATCAAGCCCAAAACTTTATTCGTGACATCAAGAAGGTTAATAATAGGGGAGACTGGTTCGTTAAAAAAATCGTTATGATAAGTTAAAAGACCCAAAGCGAAGTTTGAGCACTGGATTAGGAATAAATAGGGAATAGGAGACTTTAGTTTGTATTGGAATAATTAAAAAAATTTCAAGCTCATATTTCTGGTTCAATCATCTTCATATTTCCACTAAACTTGACGATTGGACAGCGAAAAGGTTATGACAGTTCAAATATCTTTTTGATATTCCTCTTTTCCCACGATAAATAGATTATTATTATTTATGTTTGTAAGTTAGTATAGATATCAGCAACAAATACAATTCTTCAAGGTCTTTTCCTCTTCCCCGTAACTTTTCATGAGTGCTGCTTCGGCCACACAGAGTTACAGGGCTCGAATGTTGTTTGTGTTGTATAAAAGCAGAAATAAATATTGGAGGTAGCATGAAAAGGGAGGAAATTGGAGAATAATTTTGAAATTTCCTCCTATAAGCTTAAGAACAACAATGACACATTTATGATTCATATTAACTCTATATCTAAAACTCTAGGAATATTAGAGTAAATGGTCATAGAGTGGCCGAAGAAAACAGTTTTTGGGAAGGAAAAGAAAATGTTTCTTGGAAGACATCAAAAGAATTGCGGTGGAACTGGAAAGATGCGAAAATCTGTAATGCTAGTCAACCTTCAGATTGACAAATAATGATGAGACTTACGTATCATTCACCTACATCTGTAGATATTCCTCCAAGCCGTCATAGGTGCTAATACCAAGAGTTGTTAGAGCAATAGATGTGATTATTATGTGAAATTAGCGATTTGATCATGATAATTGGAACAGGAATAGGTAGTAAGCTATTGAGGAACAGTTGGAATAGTATTACCCTTGTCTTCTTATGTTGTGATCGCAAAAACCTTTTTTATCTTTGCATGACTATTTATGTGTTTTATTGCATTATATATTGCATTTCATTGCCTTATGCATTACTCACTCTTCCCTTCCTTGCCTTCCTCTTTCCCCACCCCCTCTCCTCTCTTCGCCCCCCCTTTTTCCCTCCTCTTTTCCAACGGTTTTTTGGGTTATATATACTGCAAAAATTTTCTGAAATCATCACCTGATGATGTAGCCCTGCTACGAATCCATGGTCGTGTTTAATAAATATTCATATGGAAATTGCAGAGCTACTTCTTTTACTCCAAGTATTATAGACTTCCACAAAGTTTTGCCTGAAACACAATCCTGCTTTTATTGACTTCTCAGCGTGGTTTTGTATACCACTGGAATGCGGAGCAAAACTGTTACCCTGATGTCAAAATCAATTTAGTACGATTTTTACTATCACAGTCCTCTCCAGTTAAGTATTAGATGTAATCTTGATGCCTGGAGTTGTTGTTTCCAATCTTTTCCAGTCCTTTCAGTTATTTCACGAAAGTTGTTAACATGCAATTTCTGGAACCTAAGGGAGTATCTCGCAGGACCCGAGCGGTGCGCAGCGCTTCCTCAGAACACTGACTGAACACTGAACACTTGTAAACCTCGATCGTCCATGTCGTCGAGGGGCGGTGGGGGGGGGAGTCACTTGTGTGGAGTGGGAGGCAGAAGGCGTGCGAAACATTATTTTTTCCCATCGGAAGATGCAAGACGTGACATTCGCACCCACTGGCCGCGAGCATCGATCCCTCTCTTCCCTTACCCGACGACCAAAAAAAAAAGAATTTGAACGGCTATGCGTTCGCATGCGTTGACGGTGCGGCCACGCAGCCGAAAACCCGAGGAAGGTACACCACCGGCCGCAACCGCTTGCCGCCAAAACGGGCTTCTTCTTTCCCAGCCGCCCCCGACTGCCTCCCCCAATATGGCCTCCCACTCCCGCCGCCCGTTCCGCCTCAAATTGCCCGCACCGCCAGCCATCCAACCCCCCACGCCCACCTCCGCCTCTTGCACGACCGCTCCGCCGCTTCCAATGTATCGCGTCCGCCGTGGAACTGGTTTCGAAGCCCGACTACACGGCGAGAGCAAGGGAGAGAGAGAGAGGAGGAGAGAGAGGGTTTTGGAAGGAAAAAATATCCATGCCCGGAGGAAGGGTGTCAAAGGGAACACACGAAAAAAAGAATAGGTACCTCTACGAGGTGCGGTTTCCTCTTTGCGGCCTCGGTGGCGGGAAAAAGAGCGCAATAAAATGCAGGGGAGGGGGAATGATGCGACCCAAGTGTGCAGACATTATGGCCAGCTATGAAGGGTACAAGGGAGCCCTTCATCTTGAAAATTCTGCTGTCAGCCGTTACTTATATGCATGCGAATTGAAAAAATTCGAGCCATGAGAAGGTTTGATCGCATTCCGTTAATTCTATTGCATTTCGCTGCACTAAATCTAGATTAATTTTGATGAATTGAGGGGGGGGGGAGGCTGCTATCACCAAAAAAAATCTGAAATGTATCGATATATCAACGAAGAGCAATATTTATAAATATGTAGCGGGAGGAAGACGAGACGCTCACATGATGCGAAAAGAAAAAATGCCTGTGGAACACACTTATAATACTTGAGGAGCGAGCTAACTAATGAGGCAACATTTTGTGTAAAAAGTAGAAATAAAATCACAACAAGAGCACTTGAAATAAGAGAAACGTAATATAGAGAAAATGAATGCCAACTGAATTAATATATCGAACAAGTTATTATTATTGGTTCCACCAGTTCAATAAATAAATTTAATCATTATTGAGAAATTTATCGTCTGCATTACAAGAGACATCATTTTAATTAAAATATTAGTTTATTAGTAAAGATTGGACATGCAATGTTCATCCTTGACCGACTCTAAAGCGGACACAGTCCTTTCAATCCTTTGATATTTTTTTGTTATTCCACGTCTGCGGCTTCGCATATGCCGAGGTATTTACTTTTACCTGTTTTTTCTATTCACGTCAAGTAACTCCCGGCTGAAGTGAAACGCTTATATTCATTACGTTTTTTTATAATGTCTATCTAAAACGCGCTAAACTCTTATTCCACATCTCGTAAGATATCTACTGTACAGATAAAAAAAAGATGCATTCTCTCCTGTCCAATGTACGAGCTCCGCGCGATTGTCCCAGGAGGATCAGGTGACTACCGCCCTGGAAAGTGGCGGAGAGAGCTGCTGGGCAGAAGAGGGAGAATAAGAACCAAACGAATAAAAACGGCAAACAGCGTGAGAAACCATATGTGTGTGTTCCAAGGCCGATTTCGCAGCTCAGGAGGAGGTCACAGGACGCAAATATGGCTGCCGATACACCCATAGACGAAAAGCTTAAAGCTTCGTAAATTTTAAGGCCAATAAATTCAAACACGTAATTGGCAACTTGAAATCATTTAAAAATGTACCTCATTGAACCCCAATGTTGGATGTGTGCATCATGTGTTCTCATCGTAACAGGTTTAATATTGCTTTTACCTACAAATAGAAAACTTAGAGCTAATCTTTTCTCGTTAATGACGAAGCTGGAAGATAGAGGTTCTTAGTACGGATTAATTATTACTACTGAATCAAACTATTTACTTAAATGAAGTTGTGAATGTGTTGTCTAATTCACTACTTGAAATCACCTTTGACGGTGGTGTTTGCCTATTTAGTTAATGTGAAGGCGAAATAAACCAATATTGATGTTGAACGAGTGCGACTCAATGTCCAAATAAATTGAGAACTAAGAATATTCATATTTTTAGGATAGAATATTATAAAATCTTATAGAAACAAGGTTTTAAAAGAATCTATCTTCTATCCATGATTGATCCATGATAATTCTTTGTTTGAGAGCATAACTATATCCTCTCGGGGAATACCACCCTTGAACTTCATTATCGGGCGAAACGTCCTCCTTCACGGAGGATCACGATCTTACAACTCTAAAGCCAAGATTTAATTTCTTAGCACATGCAACGCCCACGGGGAAGACTGTTTGAAGCTTAATAATAGGGACCTGCTAACCCGTTCCTTTGACGAAGGTTTTTCTTGAAGTTTCGTATATTCACTCGCTCCTGTCCCGCGGGCACGGAGAGCGCCCGGAGCATTTCGCTTGAGCATTTGCGACCGTGATTGAGAGCGAAATTACTTTACCCGTGAACTTTTACTTCGGGCATGAGGGAAGGGCGGTAACGCGAGTGGAGTAGGAGAGAGAGAAAAGGGAGGAGAGGAGAGGGAAGATGGAGGTGTTAGGGGAGGGGTCCGAGAGAGGGCGAGAGAGCGTGTGGGCATCCTTAATGGATTCTCATGGCTAATGACGAAAACCTCTCAAGGAGATGACCTCCATTTTTATCATCCTCCGGCTCCGTCTCATGCAAATGGACGAAATATTTTTCACAAGTAGCTCGAGTAATATCTTTTTTTCCTCTCTTTTTCTGCTTCCGAAATTCCCAACGCCAGCGCCACCTTATGACGGGAGATATCGGGATTCATGGTGGTCGGAGACCGAATAGCACTGGCGCTGATCCATAGCCGCTCTCACTCGAGTGAATTAGGATCACGATAAGACGTTACTCAATTGCCGATTGCTTGGTGTTTCTATGTTCGTTTTGACCTTAAGGGCATTGCTTTTCGCATTCTCCGAATCTTGACGGTTCCTCTATCAGAGTTCTGCAAATTGAAGCGTTGCAGGAGACAAGTTTATAACCCGTAGTGATAAAATTTTAAAAAGTTACTGCTCTCGCGAACAAAGGTCATCAATGATTTAATGCTCAGTTTGCCTCTCAATAACTTTCGAACTATTTTCTTTATGCGGTGAACAGGAATTCAGTATATCTTGGCCAAATAAACTATACTAGATACCTAGATAGTGACCTAGATAGTGTAAACATCACATATAACTTTACAATACTCATGACCGAAATTCCGGGTAGCTCTTATTTGAAAAAACCGAGAGGAAATAAACCTCCCAAATGAACAGAGACCATGATTTCATATTATAAAAATATCTATAAAAGTTACAAGTACAAGGTCATATACGATATTTGTGTCAGAATGCTATCAGAAATCATTTGAGATAGTATTTAGCTACGTGTGATAATAATGGGATATAGGATCGTTTGATGAGAAGTCAATTTTATCTACTCCTGTTTACGGGAAGATGACGTTCACCTAACTAAAGAAAACGGTACTAAGAAACAAATATGCCGCTAAGAGGTTGCCTCGTAGTTCACTTAGGATTATCACCAGATTAGTTGATTTGTATTGTCGGGATTTGATGTGGGATGTCTCGTTTGAAGTCCAGTCCTTGGAGCCATTTCTGAGATATCGATTTCTTGGGAGGCGCTCGACCACTCGTCATTAGAGGAATTTCACTAGTGGAAAGCAAAGTCAGACTTATCTTTAATGTTTACTGACTGTAGGGTAACGAAGATTACCTCATCTATTGAAACTGACGGAGAAGCCTCTAAACTCTTTCATTAATGTACACAGTTATTGAATTAATAAAAAAAACTACGCTTAAATTCGTCAGTTTTGATGCACTTACAATACTGTTTCGGAGTGAGTGACGAACTGTTGTTTCGTGAGGTGAAAAAGTACTGATGTCTCTAAGAACAGCAAGGTGAAGTATATTAAAATAAAATAACTTATCGAAACGATATGAGAAATCAACGAAATCTTAACTATGGCTTAGGGGAGAAAAAACAAATATTAACACAAAAAGTTAAAGTAGCAGAACACATACTGACTTTAGACAGGGTCTCTGAGGTCAGGTGGTTGACCCTCCATTAGCAGAAGACATTCATAAGAACACACAATATACATGTTATTGTTGGAGATTAATACTCGTGACTTTTTGGTGATCCATCGAACACATTAGTCTGTCGTGTGACCTCATCTTTCTTAGAAAAAATATCATATGAATTACAAGGCAATATTAAATATGACGACTAAATAGGTCGAAAAAGGCCTTTGGGAGCGTTTAGGATCCCGTCACCGAGTCGAAGGATATAGTTTTTCATTCCTCAAGAGGTCGACTGCCTCTCCACAGGCGTGCATTTCACAATTAAATCATCAACCAATTATGGAAGGCGAACAAAAAAATTAACAATCCGTGACAAGAAGGGATGGAACTGCGCGAATTTTGCGAGTGGCGATATAACTCTCTCCGTTCCTCAAGTTTATGAACAGGAAAAGGCCGCACAGTGTGCTGGAATCGCCAAAATCTAACCAAAAATGAAAACGTTGTATTTCTTTATGTCTAGAAATTTGCATGAATACTTTCACATGTTTGGTATTTATGGCCATCGCCTTGGGCTATCAACTCAGGGATTGGCTTATGACATTCCAAGCTACTTTGCTACCTCACGATCTCTACTTTCGATCATAGAACCTTGCGTTGATATCACATCACGCAATTCATCCTTGACCTTCTTCCGTAGCAATCCTCTCCAATGGCTTTTTCCATTATGCTCATCACTGCACTACTATCCCTCAAAATATGCTCCAATAGTGTCTCTCCTCTCCTTTCATTTTCATCATTATTCTGTAGCGTCACATGCAATTAGCTTCAAATTCGTTTTTCTTAAAGTGCTACTCTCGTCCAGACGTAAGTTTCATGAACCGCTTCTCAATGTCTACGCTAGTACTTTTTGGTCGAATGCTTTTACTAGCACTATTCTGCATTCCTTAGCTTCGTTTCGTTCATCGTAGGCGACCATAAAGCCTGATTATCAAAACTCTTGACTTAGTTTAAGTTTATCCTTTACTAGTCTTAAATGAAATTTAATTCATCACTTCGATCCAGATTCCCGTTTTTTTAGTAGGACTTTTACGTTTTATTTTCCCTGCAGGCTAACATTCTCGTCACCCTTTCTTTCTATTCAGTATATATATGACTATGTCGGCAACCAACCACATAATGACTTTACTTTCTCAATATATGCGTACAACGCTTTTCATATTTTCCATGAGCTCGTTTATTACATTCTCAGTGCCTATGATGACGCGTTAATTTATCTTAGATGCAAGGAAATAAAATCATAGAGTGCTCAAATTCGACCAGAGTTTGCAAGAAATAGTCCGTTTTCCTTTACCCATGAAAACCTCCCGAGTAAAGCTGGCGGAGAAGATGTTCGCGCGGTGGCGGGGCACGTCTCCTAGAGACGGAAACGGTGTGACGTTCAGGGCCCCTCTCTTCGTCGGTCATTAAACCTTCTGGCGTAAACTCCAGAAAGAAACCCTTTGGCGGAACGAGCAGCATAAGTTGATACTCTCCTCGCGAGAAATGGATATGGTCTTGTGTGTAGAACAAAGACAAAGCGAGATTATGTCCTAATGCCACATCCCCTAGGGAAGAAGAAAGAACGGAAAGAATAATACAGCGAGCCATTGTTATCAGAACGAGAGCCTCCAACGCTGGGTCCGATTCTTATAAGGAAGTAAAACAAATGAACAAACAAATAGGTAAATCATCCACTCGGCCCACTTTCTTATTGTCTAGGCGGGACTGTCAACGCTTCCCTTCTAGTCCCATCCACGTGCGGTGTTGCTCAGAAGGAGAGGTTAGCAAAAACTGGAAAGAAATGGAGGTGACGAAGAGTGAAGCAGGAAATGTGCGAGGCATGGAAGAAGAGCGAGGAAGAGCGCGCGCGCGAGTGTGTGTGTGTGTGTAATGGATGCCTACTCATATAATGTTGGGATTCCCTCAAAGGCGGTCTCCTTGCCGAGAAGAGGGGTTTGGACTCCTGATATATGGGGGACTCTGCTCCCCAGAGCAGGACAAAGGAGAAAATGGAAAGGGGGAGAGAAACGGAAGAATAACGCACTATGGGAGGAGGGATGGAGAAAGGGGTCGTGGGATAGGGGGACTGGGGGGGGGCACGAATACATACATGCATGTATTTGTGCATTTATTATGCTCGTGTACGTTATAGAGTAAACTGGACGAGAGCCTGTAGCAGGGGTCAACGGCTTCAATTTTTCATCCCCAGGGTCGTTTTGTTTGAAAACCAATCGGAATGATTCCGTGCAAGTAACCACGGAAACAGACTCGGTGAGGAATATCATAGGTGAGAACCGTGTAAACTTATTAAACCAATCCTAAACTAAGTCGCGTTGGAGCAGTATAGGTATTGAGTTTGGTTGAGCAGTATAGGTATTGTTTAAACCACTAGCTACAATTATGTTTACCCAGAGAGCCTGACGTAACTCCTTGGTTATGTGCATGGAATAAGTTCCGCGGGGTTCCATACAAAATCCCCGTGTCCATCAAGGTTCTTCAAGAATGAAAGAATGCAGTGCTCGACCGAGAAAATGTGGATCATCCGAAAAATGATTCATGATTGAAATGGGTATAATCAATATGATGCGTAAGAAACAGTTTTCGACTTGACTTGGTGTAATTTTTTCGTCGTGATGAGCACACGGAAAAGACACTCAATTTCACATAAAATGATTAAAAAAGGCTTAAAACATTGCTATTGTTCCATGAGCGGAAGATCTAAATCTGAATGAGAAAGCAGTTTAAGCGTTACGAAAGTTTTGAAAAAAAATGTAATAGCAATCAATTTCATTGATGCCTTATGACCTCATACCCCCTGCCACACGCCCTCGTGCCGTCATGCAGGACACGTTGTACATGTAGATAGACGCAAACATACAGCAAGACCTTCAGACAATCAACATATAGTAGCCAATAATGGTTCATCAAAATTATTTGCTCCACTTTACAGGAGAAAAGAGACCCAAACAGGTTTGAAAGAGTAACGACATTTTTACTTCACAATTTTCAAAAAACTTATTCGAAAATAAACACCATAGTGATTTCACGCCTAAAATCTTATGCGCGTAGGGAAAAGGGCAAAAATTAGACGCTTAGAAAGAAGTTGAAATATTAAATTGTGTGCAGTCCAAACGATGTTATTTGCTAAACGATATGTTTTATTCTTTCGCTGCCTCCTTCTCCATTTCCTTAACGTAAAAATAAAACTTTCCCCTTTCCTCTACCTGATATTAACCCTTACTCTACCGTCACAACCCCCCAAGGAGCCACACTTAATCCTCCACGCCCCCACACATTCCTCCCACATCCCTCCCCCCATATCCTACCCCGTAAAATTATAACCCTCCCCTATCTGGACTGTATATAACAACTCCTAATTGTGTAAAATTTCACCTGATGATGCCACAAAGTGGTAAAAACATGGTCGTTAATAATTTTTAAAATGTGAAATCACAGTGTCGTTTCTATTTCTTCATCACAATATGATGCGGTTGAAATGAAACCATGAAATTCCGTTTCGACGGGAACAGTAAATACGAAGCTCGTAAAAACATTCCTAAAAAATGAGTTACTTCCAATGCGCTCACAAAGTTGGACTTCCTCGTGGAAAGTTTTATGACAAAAACTTAAAACCCTTCGCTCAGGAATGCGCACGAATGTAGAAAGAAGCACCAGGCTGTAACTCGCGAATAAGGCCAGGAGATCGCACGCTGTTCAGCTTATCTCTTATAGGAATGCTACGCCCTCGATGAGCGTATTCTCCCAGTGGACAAATTTTGCGTTTGGAAACACGATCCAAAGGACCAACAACCCGTTCCCAAACCTTTACCAACTTCAAAATGAAGAAAACTTCAAATTTATTTTTCCGACACTGACACATTTCCGACACATTCGTATGTGGTGGAGGTTCGAAGGAAATTTCGTAATTGAGGTGTTGAAACAATTTCACATATGTAAATGTCTCGAAAATACAATTTAGCGCTCGTGAGAAAATTCTAAGGATGTAGGTTTCACTAATTACTTAATTACTTGATTTTACAAATAATGATGCCACTACCTCTCGTGTTCCTTACATTTTAGTTAAAAAGAATTTGTCTACATCGATTTTGTGGACAATTTAAAAAAGGATTTATGCAGGGTATGGTGCCCTACATAATTTCCTATATTTGTTTGAGGCATGATGAAAATTAAAAGTTCCATGTCATATAAGGAGCTCAACAATATAGCCATTCCGTCTCTCTCCATCTACATTGTATGAAAAGGCTCACTCTATTAAAAAAATGGATTAATTAAGTATTCATATTTTTTCGGAAAACTCAAAAATATTCTGAAGCGTTTTAAAATCTATCATAACAAATTATTCCGAGACTCTAGGTGTGGACTTGGGTTGAAGAAGTAGTACCAGTTCTTTTGGTCACTCTCCACAATGAACAAATCATAACACGAGGTGCAAACGACAGGGTTGTTATTTATCATCTCGGAAAGGGGTTGATTTGTGAAAGAGAGGCTTCATGACCGAAAAGAGCTTCAAACTTGATTAACAGCACGCTAAGGCAATTGAGCTCACTTGATAATTGATTCTCTTGATAATTCTCTCACTCGAAATAAAGAAGTTCCAATTAAATTTTCTCGTAATCTCTCCATCCGAGGCGGGCATTTGTTCCTCTTTGAATCCAATTAAAAACAAAGACAAGCGGACAGGCTGAGATCCCAACGCAGTTTTTGCCTTATCATCGAGCGCACTGGATTACTCTCGAATTTCATAATTTATATCAGAAGAGCACCAGGATGTCGTGATTCCATTTGCTGGTGGCATTCGCGAAACCTTATATTGCGGTTACCTTATTTACAGAAAATAGAATGAATGCAAATCAAATTTCAAATACAAGGAACAATATTCTTAGAGAAAGTTTTATACTTACGGATTAAACCGAGTAAATTGAAAAATTCCCACTCTTTCTTGGAATATTACCCTACCGGAACAATACATACATACATACAATACATTGCCAAAATAACAGAACCTGACAAATCTTTTCTTTCTTAATATTGAAATCACAAACAAAAGCAATCATATATGCGTCCACATAACTGTTCATAGAAAAAAAAATTGTAACCATACGTGACACATGTTAGATAAATTGAAATAGTGAATCACCTCAATATACACATTTTGATGCAAACAATTTCTTTTAATCGGACAATATCTAAAAAGTTACAATCATAAATTATTATTTGGAACTCGCAACTCGCCTAATTTCCTTTTCTTGCATTTTGCTCGTCGCATACTTCATCGTTACCCTAAAGATCCTTGCTTCTCTTTCTATGCTACCCAATTATAACAACAAATTGCAACATCCTAATCATCATCGTCATTAGCAACGTCACAGTCATCCACTTTGCACTTGGTTGCTCTGTGGCTCAATACCTTTGGCTCTTGCGAATGGGGGCGTCTGTCGTAGCCTTGTTATTGCATCAGAAGGTAGAAGAAGGAGTTGACCTGAGGTGGAGGGGGGGAATGCCCAGGCGTCTGAATTTGTTGGAGGTTGAGGTTGGAGGATAATATATGAGAAGAAGATACGAGGCTCTGTTACCGTGAAGTATATGGCTAAAATGAAAATAACCTTAGTAAAAACTGATTAAGCAAGATAGTGGGGAAAGGCAAAATATGGCTTAATAACAGAGAGATATAAAGGGAATATGATATAAAATTAACATAATGAAAAAATCAACGATTATATTTTGGTGTACGATTCAAAAAAATTTCAAAAATCAGCATAAAATTCCAAACAAGATAAGAAAAAGGATTTCCGCACGATGCTGAAGAGAACTGCACTGAGAATCATACGGACGAAATGGATAAGAAACAAAAAATGAAAAACCCTCTGGAACGTCATGAGGAAACGAAGAAACACGGTAGTTGACATTGTAAGAAGGGATAAATTCTAGGATGACAATAAAATTTACCATGAAAAGGTACAAAAATTAACATGAAATGAGGAATGAAAGACAACATTACGTATTTGTGATTTGGTAGTTGTTGATGATTAGAACGCAAACTACCGTGAACATAGCAGAAATAAATGAAGACGGAAATCATATCCTTTCATCGATGACCTACCGTTTAACTGATTTGTTTTCGCAAATTTGACAGTTGAGCTTTATCCTTTCATCATCGTCAGCACGAATCTCTTCGCGCAGGGGATTCGGATTGGCACCGCGGGACGCCAGATTGGCACGCTTCGCGGCAGCGGAAAGGGAAGAGCGAGGAGAGGAGGAGGAGGACACAGCCGTCAAGACTGATTAATTGGACGGCAGCCTCAGAGGCCGGAGACCGGGGGAGGGTGGCTAGTCGCGGGGGGCGGCGAATGCACGTCACGGCGCGGCGGCTCTACTTGGCTTAGCGCTCTCCACGCGTGGGAGTGCGACGGGGGGTGTGGGCGGAGGGGGAAAGGAGGAGATGCTGTGGAGAGATGGGCGCGAGTCACCGTACTTCCCGTCGCTTTGCGGCAATTTGCGATTTCAGACAAAGCCGTCATTTCCTCGCTCGTGGAAGAAGTCGCTCGTTAAAAGAGTGCCCTTCATGGGATGCCACGGTTGTGCGTGGGAGCGGGAGGAGGGGGAGACTCCTCGCCGCCCTCACCCTTACGCTTTCCCAGATTCAGACCTTAACAGATTTATTCCCTTTCGCGGTCCATCGCGCTCTCTCGCTCACCCAACCCAACACGATCAAACGTCTGTGGCATATTGGTATAGTTCTGAATCGTTTCCTTCTTGTTAACAGATTCAGGACACCCTCCACCAATACATACTTTCGATACTTTCAATGAACGCTTTTTTCCTCAGCTTTCTAGCAAGTTTTAACGTTAACATCATTGGATGAATTCTTCACGCATGTTATCTTTTAGCTCAGAGAGCTGAGGTCCATGTATCAAAAGTTCAATTTACCTATCATTTTAATTTTCTTACGACAAGTCTTCCCGGGGGCAAGATTGTTCAGTGGGTAGAACGCTATGCTACTAACTGGAGGGCACGGGTTCGTTTCCAGATGACGCCTTTGGGATCTCCCAGCATGACCCAAGCAGTGAGATTTTTCCGGTAGGCGCGAGATCTTCCTGGGAACCCGTAGGCGGCGCAGGGAAAGTAGCTGATCCCCACCCCTCCTTCCCTGATGAGTGAATTTCACAAACCATTAGCTGAGCTCTACCCTCAACTATCAAACATACTTAAGGGTTGATTACTGTGGTTTTATAGTCATCACATCACAGACCCATAAACAATGCATCAATTGTGTCCGATTTAAAGCCAGTCACAAGATGTAAATAAGTAAATGTTATGACAAGTTTATAGGTGTTTCATTAAATGACTTTGTAATATGATTTGTAAAATTAAAAAATGTGTCCCAGAAATTCAAAAATTTTTCCATGCATATTTTATTTCAATAACTGTTTACTGTGCTTGAGCAATAGTTTCAACACTTAATCAGGACGTATTTTCTGGTTTGAAGGACTTGATGCACATGTCATTTCGACCGAATATGAAGTTCTGTGAAGCTTCTATGCATTCCATCCGTTCATAAAATATCACTCTTCAATATAGTAAGGAACAGTAGTATAGAGACAAAAAATGTATATAGTTGATAGAATAAAATGAGTATTAAGTTCTGAAGAGAGCAAGGAATACTTTAATATAGGTGAAATTTATTTGATTGATTAAGAATAATCTCCCATGCCTCTTTCAGATACGTAGTGTGGGCTACAAAATACGTTTTTAGGGCATTTTCCACGAGAATTATCACTATTTTAACCCAAAGGATTTAATACTTAAGCCCTAAAATAAATGTATATCACGGCTCTGAAAAAAATGAAAGACATGATTCAACCAACGACGGAAAGAAAATGAGCATCAGATTTCTTCTGTTACGTGATGGAATGAGCACCGTCTGGCAATAAATCGTTTCCACCGACGTGAATACGACTCCCACCATTCATTACGGGACTTCATGAACTATCCACCATGTGTATTCGTATCTGCTCCGCACTTATATTGCGTAAGCATCGAAAGAGCCTTGGGAATAATATCCTCGTCTTTCCTTTGGAGTGAATCGACCAAGAAAACTGTTCTCGCGAAGGAGACGTTATCGCATTTTATTGCCTCCTAGAGGGCGGAAATATTTCATTTTTCCATGATGAAAAATTGGAGTGCATTAGGTGACGTTTTATCTCTATTTTGAT
This sequence comes from Calopteryx splendens, assembly GCA_002093875.1. Taxonomy (NCBI): domain Eukaryota; kingdom Metazoa; phylum Arthropoda; class Insecta; order Odonata; family Calopterygidae; genus Calopteryx; species Calopteryx splendens. The sequence goes on from LYUA01000146.1 coordinate 520,159, forward strand.
ACAAAGGACTGCTGTTCTTATTAAATTGCCTCGACTGCTGAGCACTATCATGATTTTTTATTTTTCCTTTCGTTTTGATTCAGAAAATGCCGTTTCCATGGAACGATCGCGTATTTTTCGCTCATCACTTTCTAGGATCGTCAAAGTTAATTTATTTGCGAGTAATTAATCTCTCCGTCACTCGGCATGCTCGTCTCGTTCCTCTTCTCTCGTACTCTTGATCAGTCTTCCCTCTCTCTTCCCTTCCGTCCCTCTTTTTCTACAGCTAAATGCCGGAATTTATTATCCAGACGAATTTTTACATTACTTGTAAAATTACAGTACCTTTCCAAACTTTTTAGACTGGAAAATGAATTTCTTGGTGACCAAAGAGCAGAGATTTGGCTGCCAAACTCACCAAACCATCCTGCCATGTATCAATTTATCAACTTCAAAAATTCGACGTTTGTGTGCATTGCGATTACGCGCTGCTAAGCAACATGAATTAAAAACTGAAATTAACGAAGCATCATTTTATATAACGTCGGTGATGCGGGTCATATTAAAGATTTCGTTATCCTTAATGTCGACTAACGATATCGCAAATAGGTAGAAGTAGAGGGATGCAAATCGACATGCCCCAAAATGCAAAATCGTATAATTATTAAGTTCGTGAATTCAGTCTGCAATATGATTGTGGAGTGCGACATAAAATGTGATGTCGTCCATTATGCATAGACTTATTACTGTATTATTAAATTTACAACACATGTTTTCATCGCATCGCACAGTTCAAGCGGAGAACCTGCAGAAGCAACAGTCCTGCCTGTCCCTTAGACTTTGAAACTCTCTTCATGGTTCTTCGGAAACGGCAAAATACGCCAGCGGCAACTGAAAACCTCGTGAGTGGGAATTACTGAGGGAAGGAAGCCAGGGCAGGAACATCAGGGCCCCTTCACAACTTCACTCCTCAGTCAGGGTAGGCCCAAATGTTCAAATGTTGGCGTTATTTCTGTAGCACCTCACTCAGGGTGTCAAGCATTTTCTCACTCCGGATTAAATACGAAAAAATGACACACATTCTAACTTTACTAACCTGAAAACTGGCGCTAGAAATGTATCGGGCAATTTATAGTGCTGGCTTTAATGTCCATCAAAGTTTTGACTCAGTAATTTTATGCATAAAAGATCCACAAATAGCGTTGATGAATCTTTATGTTATTATTTAAAAGCAACTTTATTCAGTAATCAGACCATATTTATTGTAACTATACATCCAAAGAATTTGGTGGCCAACGAGAATTATTTCTTATGAAGAGCATTCCCCCTCCCTTATTTTATCACGACTATCTCACAAAATTTCCTTCCCCCCTCCATCTTGCCAATTCCCTTCACTTTCGTTTCCTCTCTCCTTTCAATTTGCATTCTTTTTTATGTCCCCTTCCTCTCCTCCCCCCTCCCTTTAGTTCTAATGGCTCCACTCCGTCCCACCCGCTCATTAGTCACGCACTCACGCCGGTGACGGAGAATGTCCCCAGCTGATTAATTTTTGTGGATTTGTGGGTGGAAGCCAGTGCGGAATGACTGAAAAAGGAAAAAAATGGAGCGAGAGAGGGCTCCGTGCGCCGGAGAAAATGAAAAGGCCCCAGAGAGAGAGAGAGAGAGAGAGAAGAAATGGCGTCTCCTTGAGAGCATAAACATGAAGCAGACGGTGCTTTCGCGGGCACCTCGACGCATAGAAGAAGCCTTAAATATGGGACGCCATTTCCATGTTGAGGATAATCGGGAGAAATTGCAGCGGTGGGAAAAAATAATTTTGCTGAAATCACGAGCACCGCACGTTACTGGAGTAACATATCGTGAAAGTAAAGAATTAACTGCTCGACAGCCAATTTCAGTGTGTCGAGTGAGTCGATGCATTATGTCCTAACTCCAAATCCATTTTAGGTTAATAGGGATAATTTGCGAGGAAAGAGGATATTTTTTCGTGGAATACATGGCCTACTTAAAGAATTGCGGATGCCCATTTGTAAGAATAATGAGAACGCTTTCCCCTGCAAGAGCGCAATCTGGAGTTTAAACGTAAAATTAACTGAAATGATATCTATATCAGCGTGGTGAGCACAATGGAGAAATTCCACCAAGTCAAGCCGGAAACTATTTTCAATCAGCATCAGTGCCTGATGACGTGCATTCATTGTCTGCATAAATAATGCCTGAGATGCATGCATAATGTTGACTATACTCACCATCATGGTTTCTAGCTTTTTTCGTTAGTAATCTTCTGAGTCATTTGTTCACTTACCTGGAAATAAAAATGCAGCATATGAGAAAATATATAATTTACAAATCAGCAAAGAGAAACCAAAATTATTTTGGAATAGCAAAGATATCGGAGGAATTATAGGGGATGAATTTATTAAATTCCAAAACGCGATCAGAGAAAATTATATTTCACATAAGGCAGTGGGTAAAATATTAAACATGCATTTTATTAGAATAAATTTGAACACACACGACATGGCGTATTGAGATTTCACACTTAAAGCTGAAAAAGGCATGCAGATGAACACATGAAAACCAGCTTCTATGCTGGTAATTCTTCTTTTTTTAGCACCTGATTTACGATTTTTATTGAAAAATTCAAAACGGTAAATTTAAATCTTTCTCTTTTGGTGTTACCTAGAGAGTGACTTCATGACACAATATCGTGAATCTATCCAGCACAAATCTTCGGGAAAAATGGAGAAGACGGATGTTGAGACGACACATGGGATCAAGAACTTGGTATGTTAACTACCTTAAATTAAACATCTTATTTATTACTTTTCGAGACTGAAATCACTTGTCTTACTCTATATACCTACCCGGACTCAATTTTTTCTCGAACAAATTCACAAACTAAGTCCACCTCAACAAAGGTAGGTAGACATATTAGAGGCATCAAGAGATCAGCTATGTGACGGGAAATGCGCATAAAAATTTTTCAACCTTGATTCATTCTTAGAATGGAACAGAAAATAAAAAGCATTGAAAAATTAAATCCAGACCATGAACAGCTTTTTACTTTGAATATTTTAAATATCTTTTTCTATCAAAAAGGCGCACGCATGATCGTCTAACCACCACTTTCAATGTAGCAAAACTATTTATCGAAATAAGAGGAAGAGCTTGAGTTGGTCGTATATTCCTTCTTAATTAAATCATGACATAAATTTCTAAGCCGTAGCCCGGTCGAATATTTTTAGTCAAGTCTCTACGGAAGTATCATGAGCTGTAACATATCTTTTAGCCCTTTATTCAGTGGCACTTTTAGCTAAAATGTAAAAGCGCAGAATTCAATATGGGAATAGTAAAAGTGAGGAACACGATTTATCTTTCTTCTGTTAATGTACTTACTTTAAAGTACAGTACCACATTGTTATTAAAAAAATAATTCTGAGTTTCTCCTGCTGTCCAATGAATTGGACACTTAAAAAAAAGTAGAAAATCTTTTCTATTCTATGGAAACAAATTCAGGGAATACAAATGTCGCTCGACACTCTCACCAAATCTATAATACAACTCTTACAATATCCCGAAAGTAAACAATTAAGAAATACAATGACTATTATTAATCTGGAGAAAAAAACGTTAATAATGATTCGACATCGACAGGGGGCATAAATTAATTTGAGAAAGTCATTAAACGGGAAAAAAGAAGTGCATGGCGTACGTGACCTTCCCTTCTGAAAGTCTTGCTTCTTTCCTCATCACCACTCAGACACGGATGCTCGGGATGTTAATCCTTTTATTAATATCCTTTGAGTGACATACGACGATCGGATCGCGAGCCGGCAAGGTGGGTGGATGAGGAGGGAAGGAAGGCGAACAATCACACACAATCGAGTCCAGTTCCGGGGAAGGATTGGAAAAAAGAAACGAGAATGAGCATGAACCGAAACGAGGACGATTGACTCACTTCCGACGCGACGTGCCTACCCCCCTCTCTCTCATACAAATATATATATATGTGTATATATATATATATATGTATACATATACATCCCTCTCCCCGCGCCGCGGCCCCGCACAGTTGGTACGGCGAGGGGAGGGGCTGACAGAAACATTCGCGACGCACAGACACGCCCCAGTCAGTCAGGCACCGTCTCGACCTCCCCCCCCACTTCTTCCCCCCTTCCCCCCCAAACGGTGAGAGTGGCAATTACGCACGTGCAACGGCGGCCGCGATCGCGAAGGTCGACACGCAAAAATCTTCTCGATCGGAGACACGCGCGTTCGTTCCGGGAACTGCTGCGATGAGTGTGGGATCGACCTGCGGGAATGCAGGCGTGAAGGGTTTGATTCGGTTAGGGGGCAGCGGGGGACGGACCGCATTTGCTTCCTTCCCTCGAGTGGGTGGAACTCTAGTGGGGGCGCTCGGCTACTCACCAGCTCGAATCTGGGTGAAGCCTCTGTACTTCTTCAGCTTGAACACACCCAATTGTGGTTTCTTGGGTGGGTACTCGCATTTTCCAAGAAACCTCACGCGTTACGTGGAAAGGAACTGATCCTCCTTTTCCGGAAAGTGTAAATATCATACTTCAAAATCCAGGAATAGATAGAGCTAAATGATAATCATGTGAGATATTCTGGTTATACAAACGGAACTTCGAGTTGTGACTGTTGGTTTTTATATTGTTATATTCTCAGTCCGAGGCCGTAACTCAACGAGTCATTTGACAAAGAAAAATCTCTCGATAAATATTAATTACTACGGGAGGAATCCTTTTTATTTTATGTATAACAGATCCTTCTGGTAAACTGCATGTAATTCAGGAAAATTAAATATAACCTTTCATAAATGAGTGCATATCGCTCTACAAAAAAATAACTTTCAGGATGAGGAATTTTTCTTCCTTTGGCTTAGAGGGGTTTACATTTAGGTGGTCTCCCATCAACTTCCAACCCTCTACTCCCCGCTATCCTCCCTGATAACCCTCTCTCCCCCTCCCCCCCCCACCCACCTTGAACACCACACGAAAAAATAGCCACGGAAGGTCAGGTCGGCCGAATAACCACGGATGTGACTCCCAGAGCTGTTTACGTCTCATTTGTAATCTCCGCGTTTTTTCCTCTCGATCTCCGATACCGTGGCATGAATGAGCACGAGGGGCAGGGAGAAACGCCGATAACACAGCGAACACGCTTCCAGCATTGTACCTAAGCATGAAGCGATGACGGACGACGAAAGGGAAGCTTAGAAGCTGCCACTGTAAGACCGATTGCTGGCAATCAGAGGCATGGCAGAGAAATTAAAGGAATGCTAAACCATGAAAAGCAAAAACAAACATGCATGTAATGGGTGTCTCAAGAAGTTCAAAGGATAGTAAAACATTACGGCAGGATGCCATAAATTAAGCCAAGTGCAAACTTAACATACCTATTTGGGTGTAGTTTGGATGAAAATGGGCGTAGTAGTAGGGAAATTAGGAGAAGATTGAGTAAGAAAGAAGTCTTTATGAGGAGAGAAACAACGATGATCTTTTAGGAGGAGACGTAAAACAAGATTATTGAACACTTTTTCATGGAATGTAGAGTGGAGCCCAGAGGGGCCGTAGTGAAAATATACATTATTTTAAAAATGGAAGGAATGAGATTTCCTTTATTTCTCGACTCAGCACTTATAATAAGATATCAATTTTAATTTCCTGAGATAGTTCAACATGTACCTACTTTAAAATATTCTAAGAAAATGAGACATCAAACACGAAAACAGTTGACTGTCATCATTGATCAAAATGAGCCACGAAGAGAAGGTCAACAGGAAACCTGATGGTGGTGAGAAAGTGGAACATGAAGAGGAAGTTTATTCCTCTTCCCTTGTGGTTCGTCTACATTATGTCGCTTCGTTGCGATCGGATGCAGACGATAGCGGAGGCCTGGGGCGAATGATCGGGCAATGACAAGAGGGTGTGTTCACCAGGAGACGACGCTCGATTGCTTTACAAAGACCGCTCGATGGAATTGATTAACATCGGCCTGCTTAGATTCACAACGAGATGATTTGGAGCCGTCCGACATGTGGACGAGAATTGAATCAAGAGGTCTTAAAACCACGGCGATCGTAAATCTTAACGCCCTACGATGGGTCCTCTCGATTTTATGGCGGGGACGGAAAGGAATTTCTCAAATGGGAACTTCCTCTCTCTCGAGCAAAATGAGCGAGGAATAAATCATTTAACTAAGTTGTATTTTAATATTGATATGCAGGAAGCCCTCAACAAGCGTGCATTTGAAATGGCACATAAGTTTTTTTTTCGATTTGAAATGAAAAGAATTGACTCAAACTGGTGTGCGTCATCAGGTTTAGTGGCTCAGCTTAGTGGTTAGTACAGCGACATTATAAATTCTACTTTTCACCAGTTTCGCGCCTAAATCTAACTTCAGCGATTTTAATTATGTTTATTTAAATATGTACTTAAGATTTACTGAGTTTAACATAGTTTCCAGAACTAATATAGCATCAAAGCCAGGGCTTTAATAAAACATGATTTTATAACCACGATTACTTTGGAAAATGTTTTGGTATTTATTACGGTTGTTGTCGGATTGCTGTGTTATTATAAATTGGAAATTATGGAACAATTAGCGCATAAAGGAGTTAGACTAAAAATAATGTCATAAGAAAAAATAATTTGAGTTTTTCCATCAGTGCAAGGACGCGAAGGCCGTATTCTACGGGCATTATACACTTAAAAACATTCATTGTTTAACTTAGCTTTTTTGACTTACTAGACCCATTTCACTGTTTTTTAATTTACGCTTGTATAGAATAAAGAGATCAGATGCATGTTCAGGATCAAAATTTTATTATTTTTTGCTCTTTCCAAGGAGCTACACGCCAGTATTATCAATGTAATCACTGTTTCAACGTTTATCTCAAAAGTTTTGGAATTCCTTATTCTTAGAAAATAAAACCACTAAATGATAACACGTACATGCATTTTCACCTTTTTAAGCAATTCATTACCCTGACTAGATTTAAAGGAAGGGGTCTGGGCATGGTGCATGGAAGCTTATTCTAATTTATAAAAAAATTATTTCATGATACTATTATATTTTATGGAAAAGGTGATGTACGTATAAATTAAAGCAGGCCTAGACAGCTCCATGGTAGACGAGAATCCCGTCTAGGGCTTATCCGTTGGACTGAATTTGCAAGTCAAAGAGACCTCAGCTTGACATATTAGAAAAATCTCCAAGTCTAAATAAGCAGCGTCTATAATCTTTGATCTGGAAGAAGAGCACATATCTTCGCCAAAATTGATAAATAGGAGCTGCTTAGATTGAGGGCTTCATCGGGTTATCCCAGTCGATAAAAGTCTTTCAAGGGACGTAGAATATACGTTTCTTTTCCCTTTCACAATCGTATTTTCCTTCCCATTAATTACGGAGGCCACAGCTTATGCCATTCAATTCATCGCCCCGAAATCATCTTGTAGTGGTGCCGAGATAAAAAATGGTTCTTTACTCGCGGTTAGTTAACCCACCCGCCCCCGCCCGTGGGGGAGGAGGAGGAGGAGGTGGGGAAAACCCCAGGACTCAATTTCACGCCGGGGTGACTCAGCAGGTTCATGCGGGCGGAGGAGAGATGGCTCTGCACACGGCTCCGACACCAGCGCTCAGGTTCCCACGCTCGGCAACGGAGTGAACTTCCACGGGGCACAATATCTCCGCGGGAATTCGGGTAACGATGAAAGACAATGGGATCGCTCTCTTTTTTGGGAATACGAAAGGAGGATAAGAGATGAAATAGAGTAACTGGAAATAAAAAAGTCTTCCACAATGAAGAAATGAAACTGATTTCCCGCAGATGGGGACTTTCGTTACAAACCTTACTTATCGAGCACTAAAGGAATGGATCACATATTTTATTGCTTCGAACAAGTAATTTTTTGCTGCATCTTGAGATTAAGTTAGCTTATACACTAAATGTTTATCTAACTTCTACTCCTGCCGAAAAATCAACCATGATCGAAACATTCCCCCACGTAAGATGACATAACTTTTGACTTCCAATTTAGGAGGGAATTCGAACCTGCAAACAATAGCAACCCGAATTTTCATCCTCTGTGACAATTTTCCAGCTGAACTGACGAAAAATGTGACATTTATCTTCTCGTAACCAATGGAAATATATTCCATCAATATGGAAAAAAATAAGTTAGTAAAAACCCCATTGCAATGGATTTTTTCTTCAACATATAAATGGAAGCATTATAAACTACCAGAAAAAATGCAATTATTATATCATTGAAAAAATACATGAATCTCTGAAAAAAGAGAGAAGATTACATGCGAAAACGAAGTAGCCTGAAGAGTACCAGATACAGTTTTAATCATAACGGTAATAATATTTATGGGTTACAAAGTTTGGCAAAATCGCTCAGACAGACAGTAATCGAAAACGGTACTTTAGGAAATTAATACAGACAATTAGATCACTCACTGTATAGACAGAAAAATAATCCTCAGCTATGAGACTTAAGTTTTCAGCTCCAAAGACTAAGCATCAATTCAAATCCCCACGGTATTAATCATTCATTATCTGACTATAAATCTCCAAGAAAACGGCGAAAAAATTCCAACGCAAAAAAATCTCAATTTTTATCTCAAAAACTCCTCTCCCTCAGATTAACGACTGAACGGAAAGTCAAGCATGCGAAGAAGAGCAAATGGCTGTAGGTTCATGAACTCTTTCCATACGACGGACGTACTTATGCGCGCTTTTATGAATGTGCGGGGTGTGTGCGTATTTGTACGGAGACGTCTTAATGAGGCATATTAAAGTTCTCTAAGAAGGAGTGTCCACTCTCTCTATCCGGGAGATGGGAAAAAGTTTCTCGATGGAAGCGTCC
>LYUA01000146.1:583686-594231 GCA_002093875.1 Calopteryx splendens
TACTCCGCGGCAGGGGCCTTTCTTCGTCAAATAGCATGTCGAATCATTTTGATGCCAGCATTCACATTCCCACTCGACCGGCGGTGCGTGAGGGGAAGCTATAGCGATTTCTGCTGAAGTGATGGGAAGGGGGGAGGGAGGGTGTAAGTGAGGGGAGGCGGGGCGGCGAGACGAGAACTAGTCCCTTACGGACTGATATGGACGAATGGTCATGGCGGTGGACGAACGGGTTTTACGATGGCTGGAGGGGCGAGGGTGCAAATTGCATCGCCACCGCCGAGATCAAGGGGTCCCGCCGCCAGAGGGGGGATTTGCGAGCGGGGGCGCACTTCCCCCATTGGAGGAGCCTAAGTATGTTCTTCTCAATTGGCAGGGTGGTCACATCGACGTCAAAGGTCCGATTCAATCCGCAGGAACACGTGGCCTAATGGTTTCGGGAGGTCGTGTACTGTGACCGGAGGACCGTGGAAATGTTCCCACCCAGTCGAAAATGACGTCTAGAAAGATTCACTCCGAGAGCTGTCATCAGTTGGGATGTGAGAGGGTGAAGAAATACTTGGTGTTAGACATAGTGATTAATAATCGGCATGTACGTGTTCTAGATGAGCTACTCCCCGGGCAAAGAACGTCCCCACTAGCTGTGCTAAAGACCGGATGAGCGACGGATTTCCAAAAAGTATATCATGGCGTTTAATAGCTGGTGAATTCGGATAATAGCGGACAGAGTGTAGCAACTCTTCACTCGAAATATTGCGTGAAGCACAGTGCATACGTACGTGGAAGGGAACAATAATTTACGGGGATTTGGATAAAAAAATAATAATACCTTCATTAATGATCAATTTTTGCATAACCATGTGAAAATATTATAGTTAATATGTTAGATTCTTTTTTTTCAGTAATATTAATAATTCTTTAGTCAAATGTTTCTCAATTACATTATTTTTCTGCAAGTTATCGCATTCTCCGCCTCCTAATTGGGTCGACGAGGGATTCGAAACTTGAAGCTTAACTTAAAGCATGATAATTCGTTCCTGTACGATATTAGCTGATAAGTATTTAGGGTAACTCGGCGAAGATGAATTTTGTGGCCTTTTGCCAAAGTTTTCACACACTTTTATGCTCTTATTCCTCACGTCAAATTGTACACATGGAATCAAGTAAAATCTTTACTCTCCAAGAAGGTATACATTTCCATCCATGCACTGAATTAGAGGGAAAACCTATAGTTTCGCAAGTTTATTCAATGATCAATTTTTAGGAAAGAACTGCACTACCACATTGAGAACGCTATTGAATGATAACGTACATTCCATCACTTGCAGTAAGCGCTTGCGGCATGCCAGCTGATCAATCAAGAGCTCGCCACTGGAGGAGCCCGTACTTCCCGTCTCCAGAAATGACATAATACGCCTTTCAGCATCTAGACAGCCGACGTCCCCTAAGGCTTTGAGGCGACCGGTTGGGAGTGTCCCGCCCACTGCATCTGGTCGTTAAAACTGAAGGAATTAAATCTCCGCCTCTCCCTTCACCCTCCCTCCACCGCACCTCTTTCAAGTTTGCCCTCTTCCCCTCCCTTTAATCTTCCACCGAACTATAACCTTAACCCCCGCCGCCACCGCTTCCGAAACAAAGGAACATCGTTGGAGTAAAGATTGGGAAGGAATGATTTGGGGCAGGGCAGTGAAATGCATGTGATTGAAGGCGCTCAGGGAGAATGGGGATGTGAGGGGGGTGTGGAGAGGAGGCCACCGGGAGGGTAAGGAAGGAGGGTCAAGTTAAAGGCACCCCTGCTCTCCTCCCCCCCTTTGCCACCCTCACGGCCCCTTCCCTCGCCATCATCTCCTGCTAGGGGATATCCGAGCATAAAGGAGGCAAGATTAAAAGCGGGGGAGGGCGAACACGCACATACTGACCCCTGGTGCCCTCCTCCGGCAACCTCACCTCCTACCCCCACCATCCTTGAACTCCCACCCTCCCTTGAATCATGTCTCCCCCCCCTACCACCCCCATTCGCCGGGTGGACCTGCGGATGACGGCAACACAAAAGAGAGGCGCAAGGAAGAGTGCGTGGTGCGGGGAGGAGGGTGGCGGCGGTGTCAGGGGTGGGGGAGGGAGCTGAGGGAAGGGAGGGGGTGGCGAATCGGTTGGGGGTGGGTGGAGGTTAGTGTCGAGGGCGCGTGTGTGTTTGCCGGGCAAGGGTTGCTGAGGGGGAAGGAGTGGGGGTGAGAAAGGAGATTTCCGACGAAGGGACGCTTCGTCGCCTCGGGTAATTTGAGGTTATTCTCGCAAGGATCTCACCCCTTCCCACCTCCATTCGCACCTCCTCACCCCCTTCCCCAATCTCCACGGAAGATAGCACGTCGGGATGGAGAATGCATGTCGATTATCTACTTGCATTTTGGAATGCGAGAATGAGAAGGGGGGGATAACGCTTTTTGGCTTTGGCTAACAAATGAACAGGAAATACTTTTGGGTACCGATTACGTCTGAACTTCCGGTGAAAAAAATGAAGACATACCTCACGATGCTCTTTAGAAACTTATTTTTTGTTTTAGGCTACCAAGCAGTTAAACAAATCTACAAGAGACCAACAAACCCAAAGGGAATAATATCCTGGTGTTAGTGCTAATGCAAATTTTCTTCGTGGAAGTCAAAAAGACGCTCTGAAAAATAAATTGGGCTGAATTCAGTATATTATTTCAGAGTAGAGTGGAGGGAAGGGTTATTTATCCGAAACCTACTCATGTCATAGACCGAACAGGTACGGGTAGTGGATGAGGAATAGGGTGGACAAGGATAGGGAGGGTTGTAAACGTTAAGGAACAATTTATTTTTCACTCTGTAGATTTTACATCGAATATGCAGCGAGCACTTAGAACCCATTTAAATAAAATTGATTTTAAAACTGAACAAAAACCTGCCAGGCACGACAAAAATCAAGCGTATTGCATTCCTTACAGATTTGGGATGAGAACCTTATGGCAATCAAAAGATAGAGATTTGTAGTCTTTTGATTTTACTTTAAAATGATACAAGCTGTCGCTGCATTTTCAGGACAAACGATAGTACAGCGTTAGAGAGAGAGGCTGTGGGACAGAATGTTTCACAGATTAGATTTTCCCTATAATACACTCACGACCACAGCAAAAAGAGATCGGAGCGCTAGAAAATGAACAGGCACATATCTCCCCTTCGCAAAACTTCTCCCTCTCCTTTCTGAGGGCTGGAGTACGACGCACCTCTGTGGAAGCTGGCTGAATTTGTACATGTTGTGGCAGATCGCATATCTATATAAATGTTCGTTGTAAATGAAGTTGGACGAATTGGACTCAAGTTTCAATTACGCTTGAAATATTAAAGGGTTCGGCTAAAAAAACCCTTTTGCATATTTTTCCCCAAATGGTGCGTATTTATCTATTCTCATTGGGTTGATCCCTGCGGAAACGGGATACGAGTATTAATGGTTTGGCTTTATGAGGATATACATATTTGCATTGGGCAACTTGATGTGGGTGATTCGGTATTTCACCCGAAATTATTTTTCTATTTTGGACTATTTTTCACGAACTGAACATATCCATGAGCACCATGGGCAAACTATATGAAACGACAATTTAGAAATTCAATAGCTTTTTCTCGCCTCGTCGGCACAACTTTGAGGAGCTCCACTCGGCGAGGTTGGGAAGAGTTTACGAGTTGGTGTGGAGTGCGCACTCGTGGGATCCCGTGGGGAAAAGAGGCGGCTAGAGGCCGGCGAGGGAGGTGTTGTTGCGCCCAGAAGGGGCGGAAGGGAAATTAGCGCGAGCATTTGTGTGAATTATGCCACCCAGAACAGCCTTTCCCTTTCTCCCTGCCTCCTGCGCGCGGACACACACTCACACACACACAGGGCCCTCCAGCCCAATGTGTCAGTGTTTTGCTACGAGGGGTTGCGGGATAGGTGAGGGAGGGAGGGTTGGGGAGGGAGGGTGGCTAATTGAATAAATTATTTCCCGGCGGTGGCTCGAGGTGAGGAATTAGAAAATACGCCGGCCTCCCACGACCGGAGTGTAACCCAGAATTCCTCCCCGAATTCCACTCTTTGTCTCTCCCTCCCTCCCTCGAAAATCACGGGGAACAAAAAGGTAATCCCTTTGCCGGGGACTCTCGAGGATAATGACTTGTATATATGGACGAATAAAAAATGCAAAAACGAAAATTGTCCCATTTTCCTAATGCCTCCAATAGTGGTATGGTGGTAATACTGCGTACCTATTTAAAAACGCAATAAGAGTAATACTAGTAACTTAATATTATATACATTTCATAATAAAACAATGGTTTAGAATTTTTTATTTTAAATTAAAATGGCCGATTACATTCATCCACATTGAAATTCTCATCTCTTTTCTTTAAAGGCTCATTATTCTATGGCGTTATCATTATAGATAGATACATAGATAAACGGCTTTATTTTCGGGGCAAGATTGAGACTTTGGATTCTCTTCTACCACCTAACCCCTGAATATAGGTATATCATGACAGGTATGCCCTACATATGTCTGATTTGATGCGATTATACTCATACCATTTAAATAATTATTACTAAATGAAATAGTTTTTGGCAGAAATCATTACAAAAATATAGTAAAATATATTTGATAGTCATATTTATCCAAAACATGCCTACCTAAGTGATTACTTTAAATTTGTGACGTGAAATAAGAAAGCCGTGTTTGTAGACATAAATATAAAGGCCGAGGTTTGGATAAATGAGATTTCTTCTGAGCAGGAAGCCAAAGAACTGCGGTGAAATGCACCAATGTTGGGGATTAACTCTCTGCGTGATTAAATGAGCAAAACATTAAATATAGTTATCTCTGAGAATATTAGCAGCATTTTTACAGTAAAAAAATCATTCTTTCAACTATTAATATTCACCGTGGATACAGGATATGATCACATGCACATTTCAAAGTAGCAAAACAATCATTTCCAGAATTCTCTTTTTCACTCATGGAATTCTAAAAACGACAGATTTGTGATGAAGTCTTGGGCTTCGTATTTTCGTTGAAAACTGGCCAAAGAAACCGACCTGCTTTTGCATATTTCAAGCATCATCTCAATGGCCCACCATTATGAAATACACGCAGGCCGTGAGAAATGGCGTTTGCGACGCTTCGCCGATCCGCTTGCCATGCCTTCGATCCCCCTTGACCGAATATGGTTTGCATTCCTGCTGGGGTGGGTGGAAGGGAGTGCGGGGATGCCCGACATTCCACAGGAAAACTCTCTCCCACGCCCTCAAACTACCCCCCCGACCATCCCCCTCATAAAATCGGTCAACTTTATAAGGATGGGTGGGCGGGGGATATTGGGAGACGATGAGGGTGGGACACGAAACTGATTCGGGAAAGCGAAATAACTTACCGTTCACTTCCGGGAGCCGGGACGACCCTTCGAATTTGCACCTCGGACAGGCCGGGGGAGCTTCCCGGTCCACAATTTCACGCCCCTGGGGAATGCTGAAACCCAATTTCGCCGAAACCCTAATAATTTTCCCAGCGGTGCGCAATCTGCAGCCCCTCCTCGCCCCCGCATTATAATGCATGCCCTCGATGGTCTCACTCGATGTTCTTCCGATATCTACGCACGGACATCGACTCCATTCGTAGTTCGCGCACGTTCACGGAGCCAATCTACATCTACAGGGTTCCCTGAAAGGCACCGCTAGGGTGTGTGACGGGATGATTCCACTCTAGACATGCTTCATCCATTTAGCCTATTATTATCAGGTTAGGGACTAAATGAGAAATGGAGTAAATTAAATTGGAGAAAATGGGGTTACAATTAGCTTTTTATGCACTGCTATTATTGTTATTTTTCACGGTAACTTGTGCACCCATACAAGAAGTAAGATGCAGGAATATGCAATCAATTTTTATAGTGCAATGAAAATTATATTAAATATTGGCTTTTAAATCAGTGCTAGGTTAACCCTATGAATTGGAGGACTTCGATAAAAACCATTCTTGTTCCTAATTGATCAAGGAAAAAAATGCCATTTTAAGCATTTCCATTCTAATCCATCACCTGATCTTATATTAGTGGACTGATCTCATGGTCATGATTCCTCATACGATGCTACCTATGAACACAGTGATAAAACTTTCCTCAAAATTTGGTTCCCTACAGGAAACAAAACTGTGTGCATATGCACAATGGCATATTCTATGGAAAAATATATTGATTTTGAGGAGCAAGGGTAGGCAGAGTTGAATTTTTAAAGTTTTTCATTTTTTTGAAAACCAAATAATTCCATTTGTCTAATGTTATAACACCACTTGAGTTCCATAACCCGTTTTATTTCCAAACACTTATTTTATTGAGGTATTAGTTTTGAAGGAAAGTGATGTAATGGTTTAATTTTAATTCTACCTTTTTATTTTTCACGAAAATAACCGAGTCCATTGTTTTAACTTGTGTAGGGTTGAAGACTTAATTTGGAACTTTCAGGTGATATCCTGCATTAACTATTTTATGTGGCCGTAGTTGTCACCCCTGTTTCTGCGTTAATTTGTTTAAATTGTTTTTAGGTATTTATTATTTTGAGTAGTCTATGCAAGTTTCTTGATACCAATCAGTGCGGGTCGTTACATCCTAATATATCCTACAGCCTGCACGGAAAGAGGGGTGCCTAATGCCACTTTTTTTCTTCAACTGATGTCATTTTTGAAAAAATGGAACAGTAATGGCCCTAAAATCTACTCTGTGGGACACCAGAAATATTGCTTATTTGAATTCGGAACTCGAGTCTTATCATACAACTCTTTGTGTGCGACCGGTAAGAAATTTCGATTTTATTTATTCCGCGATCTTTCAATTTGCACAGTTTTACGAGGCTACTTGCCCGTTTTCCCGGTCGGCCCGTTTATATAAGTCACCACAATTTTTTGGAAGGACATCTCCGACCCCGGAAGGATCCCCTAATTTTCCGCACCCAGGTATGCGAGCTTCACCCTGCCTCTCCTTCCTTGTCCCATTTCAGTACGATCCCTGTTTCTATTTTTTGTTTGTCACACGCTTGACCCTATTCCCTTTCTTTCTCTTTTGGCTCAGGTCATTAGGAATCAGGCCCGCGTTCGAACAGGGGACCTTCTTCACCACCCAAACTAGCAGTGTCACTGATTCCGGTAATCACAAGGGAACGCCGTCAGCCGCCAACTGGTGACAGAAATACGAAAAATTTACGATGTAAAAATCATTCGCCTGAATCGGGACTCGTACCCGGTTCCCTCAATTTCAGGACGCCTGGGTAGCTTGACTGGCTAAGGCACACAGCTGGAGGTATCCGGGTTCGTGTCCCGGTTCAGGTGAATTATTTTCACTTTGTGAATTTTGCGCAAATTTATGCACAGCAGTGGGTGACTCCGTTAAAGTTACTGTCACGAAATTTCCCGCTGTTTATTTGTTCAACGTCAGGACACTCAATTCAGTTCAATGTACTGAATTATCATTTCAGTTATGTGATGGTTAATACATTGACCGAAAACTATCTTACTATTAATTTTGTAAATATATAAATATAATCAAATCACATCACCGACATAGATATTGTTAAGGTTTGAATTCATCAAATCAAATGCCTAATATGAATCATGAAAGCTAAGCGAAATATCGGAAAAAGTAAAAAAAAAATCTGTCTTTCAGATACCTAAAATACACAATTTAGTGCGAATATTCTTTTGATTTTTTTTGCACTAAGGATTAAACCCTTTCAATTTCTTTTGAAAATAGAGAGAAAAAATTTCATAATTATGCATAAAATAAATTAAGGCGAGGTAACCACTATGGATTCGAAATTAAATTTATAAACTGAAAATCAGTAGGCATGTGAGAAAGCTTGAAAACGTCGTTGCAAGGATTCTGTGCGCCCTCTCATCAGCGAGAGCACCAGTTTAAAAAAGTTAAATATTATTTGTAAAATGATAGATATAGCATATTCAAAATACAAGTTGGCATGACTTTCTTCCACAAAACCAAACCTAAAAATAATTCTCCGATAGACGTTAGGTGACATTTGTAACCTTTAAATTTACTTTACATACGCTTCATAATAAAATATCAATTGTGTCGAGATGAAAGAATAATTTTATGTTTCCAAAATTAAAACACATTTTTAAGAGTTAGAGAAAATGCATTCGTTAACTTAAAAAAATGAATGGATAAAAAAAGAAGACGGGAAGGCGCCTTAGAAGCAGCTTCTGGGTGAAGATGTGGAACTTTCCCTCGCTTCCATCGCTTAGTGGAGGTGCAGTGGGGGGATGGGAACACATCATCCCAATCAACGGTCCTTCCGCGTCCCCCTCTTCCCCAACCGTGCTCTTGCAAGAGCGCGTATTGAAACGCGGAAAGAGGGAGCGGTGGAGAGGGCGCGGCAGTCTCCGATGTGGGAGACCGACTGCCGACTGGCCGCCTCGCATCCTCGATGCGTTTAAAGGGGATGTGCTTCTTCGAGGGCGGACATAAATTTGAGTCCTAAGCCGGAAACATGAGGTCCGACCCGTATTTTTTCCGTCATTCGCTCTGGGAAGCTTCTACCATTTCCAGACGTGAAGAACTTCTCGAGTTTCCTTAGAGAAAGCTCAAATTGTTGCAATACTTCAAGGTCTTGGCAACGACAGTGAGACAGTCAGAATAATTAAAAACAGGAGGCAACAAAGGGAAAGGAATTTCCATTTCGAAAACCTTTCAAATATCATTATTCCCACAAACAACAATAAAACGGAATGATTACCAAAGAAAGCGCTCAGGAAATAAAATTTTATACTAAGTAGCCTATATTGGGTACATTATTTTATCCATTACATTTTAATGCAATCCCTGCTGGTAGCTCGTCTTGCATGAGCAGAGTAACATTTTATGGTTAGATATTGTAATGTGTTTGTAAAGTTGTTTGTAGAATGTCCTTTCATCGCATGAATTTGATAATCTCTCCTTTGTCACTAACACTCGTGTGACGGCTAATTTTGACTAAGCGACTCAGGCTATAAATCACCCTCTGCCACACATACCAGAGGTGGTGGTTTTTCTGGGTCTCATGTAGATATAAAAGACCCATCTATTTCCCCACTTGTAAAAGCGGGTATCTTCTGGCTGTTTAACCTGTACTAGATTGAAAAATCCATCAAATACATGGATAAATATCCCACATTGGAAATTTAGAGATCCACCTATCTGTAGCACATTCCCTGTTCCTGAAACACAAAGGACTTTGGTGATTTCCTGGAACAATTTTGGACCCAAAAAGAAGGCTAGTTCTTTCTTCTTCCCGGGAAATCTAGGAAACGATTTCCATTCCTGCCCCTGGTCATTTTAAATAGTAGAACGGAGAGTCTCGTGGCCCTCGTTCACGGAGCAGGGCGTCGGTCGAAGCGAGCGTAATCGCATCTCGGGGAGCGCGCACTTCCCTACCTCGCCAATCTTCCTCTCACACGGCGTTCACCGCCGCCGCCTTGGATCCTCGGACCCTCCCCCGACCCCCACCGAGGAATGGTGGAGAGAAAGTTCCCCCCCCTCCCCCCGCAGGCCCTTAGAGCGAAGGACGAGAAGAGGACATGGGAAAATAAGGCATGTAATGTGAAGATAGAAGAATGGGAGAGGATGTCTATTTTCCTTTCTTACCGTCAGAGGATGTCTCCGGCAATGAGAGAACTGATGTAGGAGATGACTGGATGGGAGAATGCCGAAAAATCAGTTATGAATTCGTACAAGAAATAAACCCGGGGAAGTCATAAACGTACCATACCTACTAATCGTACCACTGTCTACATTTCTAAAGTAAATAAATGAACATTGTTGCAGTCGCCAAAATTATATTTTACCAATGATTATTGAAAAGGACAATTAATCCTGGTTACACCACAAACGCATGGGAAGGTTTTGAGCTGGGAATGAAGAAAAGTCGGGGGCTGATTAAGATGTCACATTTGCAGATGAACTCGCAGTATTTGGCCGAGGTGGAAATGTTTTTTTTCCTATTTATCCGCGGTTAAGATCCCCTCCATCACCACGCCCCTCAGTGTTTTTGACGAATTTAAAGGCACTTTAAACGAAGATTTTTCCTTTGAATCATAATCAGAGATCATATTTTTTCAATTGGTTCCTAGCAGGAAAGGGGATTTTTCAAGAACTTTTTTTTTATTTTTTCTGATCAAAATAACCCTCGGGAATTCAGTAGCCAATCCTGCACTTATGACCATGGGAGATTTGGGAATGATCTCCAAGACTTGGGAGACGTTATAAGCACAAAAGGCATGGGAGAAACGAAAGAAATAAAATCTCCCTCAGCTCCATCCCATCGCGTTCTCAATCCCTTGAACGTCGGCGAAAAGAGAAATCTCCTGATTCTTTTCTTCATCTCTTTCCCTTGCTGAAGAAAATCCACTTTTAAATCATTTACCCTCCCCACCTTTCCACTTCAACCCCTCACCCTCTTCTCCCAATCGCCCGCTCTTCCCTCTGTCCTTCCGTCTCCCTCCCATTCTTCTCTCCGCTTTCTAT
>LYUA01000146.1:750171-764378 GCA_002093875.1 Calopteryx splendens
TACTACATATGACCTAAACAAATGCACTCGTTAATGAAAGAACTAAATTATTTTTTCAATTCATCGCCTGCAATTAGTTTGCGCTTTGATGATATAAAACGCCTAATTGCTTGTTCATGGGAATGGCACAAGGTTACAATAGTGTTTTCTTTCAATAATAATTGGAAGACATATCGTCCTTCTAAAATGCTTGGATTGAAACTGCTGTTCCAATATAATTCTATCAGTTGAGACCATATGCTTAAAAAATTTCCCTAATTGTTGTAATGCTGTATCAATGCGGTATTCAGTTGACACTAGGCAAGAAATTATATTAAACTACTTATGGGAGATTAGCTTCCTGTCATCAATTGGCCCAATGACATCATACCCCAAAACAGAAAGGAACTCGACTGGTAAACATTCATTACGAACTATTGGGGTTTCTGTTACAGTTTGCGAACATAAATCAGAACCCCACTCTTCGCAACTGCCACAACCGCCAAGGAACAGGTTAAACTCACGTTTCCTAGAATGTTCTCCTCCCCCTGGTGGCTCTAAGGTTGCCTTCTATGCGCCGAACCGGATCAATGGTTTCGATTTCGAAGGAAGGGGAGGTATGATACGTTTATGTGGGGACACTAGATAGAACTGCACTGAATTCATTGGAGGTTCGTCGTATGACGGACAAAAAAGAAGAAAAACAAAAACTTCACCACGCAGTGGGAGTCACAACCTTTCCTCTGGCACCACTCTAATTTTAGGTGGAAAGATAAAACTAAAGAACAAACATATTTACTAATTTTACTTTTTTCCATCGACTCGACTGAGGAGGTTACCTTATTCAATGCTCTTATCATGACATCATTAATTTTCAAGTGTCAATGGCCAAGCTCTATAAAACCATATCAATTTAATCAACGCCCTAGAGGCTTGAGCTATAAGATATCAGTGCTGAATGATAATAACTTTCCCGTAATGACAGAAATGAACGTTGCTCATGAATGAATAATTGATTATATTCACTAGAATTTGATACTAAAATGCATTGTACTGATAAATTCATCACAGAAAAGCGCTAAAAGATGTACTAATAATTAAAAAGGTGCGAATTACAGGCATTTCCTAATCATTACGTGGCATTAAGAGCCGTTAATTGACTAAGCAGAGGAAATTAAGAGCCGACAAACCCAGATTCCACCATCGTATGGGCGACGACAAAGAGGGAAGATATCTTCGGGAAACAAGAGGATAGTGGGAGGGGGGTCGTCCATAGACGGTCTTATTAATTGAAATGGGACGGAATGCGGCAAAGGATGTAATGAGCGCTAAGGTGCGGAGCTTAAGGTCCTCCAAAGGGAGAGAGGAGGAAAGAGGATCGTAATGGGGTGGAGAGGGAAATGGGATGGAATGGAAGGGAAGACCAGGAAGTACGGAAGAAGAGGAAGAGAGAGAAAGATCTACAGATGGGCAAAATGTGAGGTAGGAAGCGAGGAAAATCGATGAAAATGTCTCTGACTCCATTGAAACTGTGTCCTGAAGGAAAGCGCAGATAAAGGGAAGGCAGAGGAAGAGTTTCAATCAAAATGCAAGATTACCTCGTAACACAAATTAAGTGCAAAACAAAATTAATAGTCTTAACAAAATGACATTAGATATATAATTTTAATGAATATTAGTACTAAATCTATAATATTACATTATGAGAGAAAAGGAAATGTTTTTAAATAAAGTTTTAAAATATTAAAGAGTGCTATCTAGTAAATATCAATGATACTTTGAAAAGACAGTTAAAAAACTAGGCGATGAATTAAGTCATTGGTATACATTATAGTACAATCAGTGGTGCCCTGTATCGCTTTTTAGTAACATTAAAAATGCATTAAAAGAAAAAAAATTAAAATGGGCTTCCTTAATTGGGATATCCTTCTGGCCTTCATGGATACCCCCGTGTCATACCCGGTCGTCCCTAGCTATATTTATAATGCTTGTCAGAGGGAGCAGGATTGAGGCGCTATTAAACCCTCTCAGAAGTTGCTATGAAGGAAAGTTTTCAGCTGTACTGTAAATGAAAGCTAGAACATTTAAAAAAGAGTTAATTGAAACCATGTATCCAATGCTGTAGAGGCAAAATTCGATTTCCTGGACGACGAGAGCAAATAAGAGAGTAAAAAATTAATTATTTTATATAAACATGACTTTGTTTCCCGAGGATCTAAAAGTTCAGGAATAGGTTTCAGTCTCTTCTTTGTCCTTAATTGTTGTGTCAATATAATAACTTTTCATCGCTTTATTCTAGTACGCACATTACAATAATAGCGGCATATAGGTACTGCATAGATTATACACTGAGCTAGACTTGGAAGCAATAAGATATGGAAAACCATAATTGGAGAGGAGAAAAGTAAACTTATAGTGAGAATTGTGCCTATCAGACAAAAATATAACAAAAATACCTTCCACAGGATGAATTTTAATGACTCAAAATCGGATCTAAAAAAACCCAACACTTCAGGAGAAATTCCTCAAGCAGTGGAATT
This sequence comes from Calopteryx splendens, assembly GCA_002093875.1. Lineage (NCBI taxonomy): Eukaryota > Metazoa > Arthropoda > Insecta > Odonata > Calopterygidae > Calopteryx > Calopteryx splendens. The sequence continues at coordinate 752,691 of LYUA01000146.1, forward strand.
TCGAGAAATAACGAAGGGGATGGATATAGGGATGCGAGGAGGTAAATGAGGCTCGTTTGACACACAATAGAAAGATTTGAAGGGATTTATTACTAACAAGTAAACGAAGCAGAGTGCGCTAAAAGTGTTCCTCAGGTTTTCGAGAAAGTTAGCGAAAGTGAGCAACTTCTTTAGGGCCTTAATGAGGCTATACAGCGTTTGTGAGCATTGACTCTGACTAATTTTCGGGTGAAATAAACACACCGTATTCTCTCAAGTCAGCTGTTCAACCAGGTGCTATTCATATAGCGTATTAAATGTGTGAGAGAAAGAACAGCGAAATACTTCCTTCTATTTCAATGTAAGTCCTTGGAGTAACTTCCGAAATAGAAGCATACCTTAACAGCATTTATTTTAAGTTATAGGTCTTTACTACACCAAATAAATAATACGTCAAGACAATTCATGTGAAGAGATGTAGAGGTTGCCTGAGAGGAGGAGTGAGGGAAAGGCAGCATTAAAACAAATTTAAGAATAGATGACCATTCGTGGTGATGATATATCTACTAAGACACGATAAATGACGAAATGCTGCCCTAAACGATAGATGAGATGTATGTAAAAATTGCTGGATGCAGCATTTCATCTTTTAATGTTTACAATGAAATTATTGCATCTAACCATGAAATTTCGAGATATAAAACGCGTAGTTTTTCAAACGTTTGAGAAATATATTGAAGAAAATATGATCATTCACAATATACCTCTAAATGTGCATCTGTTGGAAATAACAATAACTACCAGAGGATATATCAGTATCACCTAAATTTAAATGAAGATACAAATTTTAAAAGGTTTGAGGAAAGGAAAAATCGTCCTCGACTTCCTTGAAAGGGTAATTAACCAGAGAGATTAGCCACCGTCATTTTCATAATTCCTCATCTTTTACAAAATTTACGCAATAGGAATCATTAGTTATGCGCCATAATTTAAATTCTATGAAAAAGGGATTTTAATTGTTGGTAGGAGGGATTTCCAGTAAAAAAAGATTAAAAATGGCTATTAAAAATCTTTTGCTCTTTTTAAACTTTTACTTTTAAAATTACTCGGTGAGAAGGCTTTTTTTGTTTTTCAACTTAATTCAATATTCAATATTGATACGTATTTCCCCGGTTTTATCAGTTTCTCAGAATCTACTTAATAAGGAAGGGAATGATAAAATATAAAAAACAAACTCTGCTACAGAGAGTATGCATGGATAACTGAGATTTCCAATTAGCCATGTTGGAGATGGTACGAAACCACTAGGATGGATGTCAAAGACCCTTTACTACTACCCATGTCCTGCATGTGGTGAGGATGCATTTTTTCTAATTTTCGAAAGTTTACTCGCCACCATATTGAGACGTTAAATTCAGGGAGATCTCATTAATACATGAATTTTTGTGATATCTCATGCAATGCAAATTGTGGTTATTTAGTACCCTTGCGGACTTTTATTTTTTAATGTACAGCTGCAGCATTAAAGATAAATATTTCACACTTTAAAATTAATGTTTGATTTTGGATCATTTATTCTTTTCCTTATCACTGCTATTTGAAAAATATCCCCACGGTGTCGGGACTAATTGTTGATTTAAAGCAATACAAGAGTTTATAGTCAAACCAAAGACTACAAGGAGGAATTATCCATCCTCTCTTTTCCTTCAATTGTGGGTTTTGGAACTACCTATTATATAATTTAACACGCAGTCTAGGTGCGAAAATATTGCGAAAAAAAAGGGAATGAGTCGGAATGTGAGGCGAACTTGCCGCCACTTTGTTGGCAGCAGAAGAAGAGCAAGAGTGTGAAAATGAACGAAATATGAGGCACTTGTAGGATGAAAGAAAATACACGGAATATGGCGGAAGATATTTTAGTGAGAGAAGGAATGGCCCAAGGATGGAAATGGAGATGAAAGGCAGAGATACTTCTGGAAATTAAGGAAAGAGGCGAGAGAAGGTGGTTGGGAGGGGAAGGGACTGAGAGTTTAAGTTATTTACGCCATTAGATGGATAAATTGAGGGTGGTTGAAACTAAAGGTAAGTGTAGGTTAGACCAGAAAATAAATCCGAAATTGATATTAGAAGACACTTATAAATAGATTGATTGGAGGTTTTTTTTTACAAGCGAAAGAAATATATACTAAGTACCGAAAATAGGTCTCCAAGATCCCACAGGGTCTCACGGTGTCATGAAACGTTCCCCTTCGCGAAGGATTTCACTCGGGTAGATATTGAGAAATGCCAACTGCTAATTGGTATGTATTTTAGGGAAGAACCACGCCTGTCCGAAGCGTAATCGATGTTTCCTACGAAAGAATTATCCGCCCTTACAAAGAGTATTTTTAGATGCTAAATTAAGTGTTATTCTCTAGAATTTCTTATAGGTCTCTAAATTCCACAATCTATTTGCCTTATCGAGTTAACGTATTGAGAATCAATTTTCCAGTGATGTCTCCATTATAATATTTCTTGAATTCTGCTTCATTTCTCATTGGTTGAAAATCGCCATTACGAATCGTACGTGTCTGATATACATCACCATGCACCATCGCGAAACAGTATACCCAGTAGCTGCCGGGCTCCACCGGACGATGGAAAACTCAATGCAAATGCCCAAAACTTTTCTCATCAGGTTTACAATTTTAAAGCTTGAGCAAATCAGGTAATATAAAATACTTTGCGGGAGTTAGAGGCCAAATCAATCAATTCTACTTCTTTAGGTAAACATTTGACGAAAAAGAGTGACTGCCATTTTGTTATGTATAACACACAAATAATTGAAAATAGACACTAAAACGAACAAAAAGTGAAATAGAAGACATTCACATAATATCTTACTTTCATTAATTTCACTAAGTTCATTTAATGGGACCTGCATAAGCTCAAAGCTAAATATTCAGAGAATACTGAAGGAAGTCGTTTTTTTGTAAAATTTACTCAAATTTAAGACTGCATATTATCAATGTGTAAAAATAATGATGAAAGACATTCAGTACAACATGCTCGAGAATGACTATACAAAGTGGAGGTATAGAGTGACCGTACAAATTTTCATGTTCCGGACGTAAAAAACACTTGACCCTATAAATAGACTTTTGATATAGTTTTACAATATCAGTAGTCGAAGAACGCATCGAATAAGCAAAGAAGGTGATCGTCAAAGGGGCTCCAATTTTCCCAGGCTCACTCGGAAAGTAATCAATAATAAAAATTCATTATCAATATAATCAAACGTCCCAAATATTTGCAACCAGGAGGATGGATAAAAAGTAGAATGGATGATAATTTTCAAGCCAGGAACTTCTAGCACGTGAATCAACCAATTAGAAACATTTGACGACTCGGCTCCTCGTATTCAAGATGGTCGTGAAATCTCTAATGTAATTTGGCGACCTGAAGACGCCAGCACTCTGCCTTCCTGCCTGCCTTCAACTGGGAAAAATGCAACGCAGAGGAAAATTAGGGGGCCGAGGAGCCCCGTGTGTGGGAACCACGCGGAAATCCGAGAAACAACTGTAAAGGAGCATAGGTCCCTTAACGACACCCGGCTGACCCTTTTAAGTTTAATTTCATTACACTGAGCGAACTTTAACGATCTAGTGAGACCATCCTGCGAATAACGAGCATCCATAAATGTGACCCCCCACGCTAACAAACATGTCCCAGGAATGGCTAACATTTACGCGGGTGAGAAAAGTTTTTATCTGACCAATTCAGAAAACGAAGCGCTGCATGTACAATGTGATGCTCCTTAGCCAGAGGTAAAATAAAGAATATGGAGAAAGACTTGCCGCAAGGCACTTTGTATTATTATTTTCTAGAGTTCTTTTTTTTCGTTACTCAGTTATTTCTGGTAAAAAAGTAGTAATTTACATATCGGCTTCCCACTTAGTTCTTAATTATTAGTAGGGACCCAAACTTAACGAGACACGTTTTGGATTTTTTTTTTCATTTACGATTCCCGATGATAAGTCCTTATTCTAATATGTTACGGCAGAGCAAAGAGAGGATCATTCACCATCATGGAGGTAGCAAAGACGGAAGAGGAATTTAGAATGAGATTCCTTCAGGTTGCCAACATACTCGTTGCACCAGAAGTCACACCTGATCCGTGCTAGAACACCACTGAATACCTAGTGAATTATTCTGTCCTGTATTGGCAACTCTTTATAGCATGCTGATGGCATTTCCAAGCAGTCTTATCTTCCACTTTCGGAGTCTTTCGCACTTAATTGATTAATCAAGCCGTTAGCAGCTCAAACCACTACATTTTGTTACGTAGAGAAATTTAGATATTTATAACCGTCGAGAAGAGGTAACACTATAGAACTCATATGTAAAAAAACCTAAATTACCGTTTATTTTCAATCATCATCGTCGAACGGTTGGATGACCGTCCTGGTAGAACTAAGAGGCGGGAATGCACAGCCATGGTGGCGGCGAGAGAAAAAGATGAAAGGAGGGAGGTTGTGTGGATGTTTTGGGGAGGAAGTGTTTGAAGTCACGCCAGGAGGAGGAGATAAGACGGTGGGAGACAGGAAAAGGCGGAGGAGCTATGATGGNGGTGTGGGGAGGGAGGGGTGGGGGGAGATCCGAAGGGAGAGGAGTGCATATCTCTAAAAGGAGGGAGGGAGCAAGTTGAGTGGCAGCGAGGGATGCTCCGCCCGGAGAGTGAATTAAGAGGTGGAGGGGAGAATGGAAGACTTGGGCCGGGAAGGGGGAGCTACACACTCACTCACACACACACACATATATATTTCTGGAGTTTCCTTGGAGGGAGGGATAGTGAGTGAGTGTGGGGGTGTGCGTCTACCAAGGGCGCGAACACTTCTTCCTTCCCCTCGGTCCCTGTCACTTCTCATCGCTGTTGCATCTCTCTGCCACTCGGGGCCATCTCCTTTTTCCTTCGCACTCTACAAACCCTCTCTCACGAGGAGTCCAGCTCCCGGCCCCCAGTCTCGACGCCCCTACACCCTGCGAGAAGAGGCCCACCCTCCGACCCACCCCACATCGCAATTAGAGGGCGTGAGCCGTACCCGCTTCGGATTGCTACAAAGACGACAAGCTTCTATAAGGTCTGTCAAAATATCAAATAGTAATTTAAGAATAAGTAATTTCAACGTAAATTCATCTACGATGCAAAAGTACCTATATCATGTAAACGCACTATACAAATATAAGTTATACTTTTATCATTTCAGGAATATGTGAGCAAAGTAAATAACTTTAGTATAAAAAATGAAATACCAAAATAATGCATGCGTAGTTAAATACTAAATACTGGTTATAAATGTATATCTGTTAGAGTCTGCAAATTTCAAAATATTTAAAATAATATAGCAACAGTTAATAATAAATGTACTTGGAAAAAGTTTACAATATATTACTTATCTATTTCAAAAAAGCGGACAGCACTGCAAAATATGAATACATATGTAGCTTCTAACTAAGGTTTAACATTTAAGTAACCTAAGAGGAAGGTTCCAGGACTACAATAACTAAAGCTGTAAATAGAAAAGCATCTCAAGTCCAAACATTAGCAATTACTCTTGTTTTTCATAAAGAATTTGGAATGCAGCGATTAAAAAATGGCAGTAATATAAACTACTACAATAAAAAGATATTTACCGTCGATTTTTCTTCATTGTTTTCCTTAAACTTTTAGTAATAATAATTGGCAATTCCTTGAAAATTAGCTTTGTTTTTAATTCCTAGAAAATTAGTTGTTTTTCGTTGACTATATTTCGCACCGCATTATAATTGAATATTACGATATTACGCCATCCATAAAAATACGTATTTAGATCTTAACTACGAAAATTCCATTTGATATTTAATTGATTCACTGATCAATAAGACTGCAACTGCTCTTTTATACTAATAACCTTGGCGCTCTAGTGGCGGATGATTGGCATTTGTTGGTGTCTTCCTTCCTTCGTGATGCACTTTCGTGGCATCGTTTCATTCGAAATTCGTTTATGGTAGGCTTTGCAGAGGTAACTCCTCTCTTCCTTTCACTTTCCGCCCAGGAAGAGGATGAAGACGAAGCCTCTCCCCCCACCTCCGTAATCCTCCATTTCCCTTCCTCCTTCCCAGACAACCACCCCAGCATCTTCCTTTGCAGAGTCTCCGTCTCGCTGTCTGCTCTCGAACCAAACCAACCCCTCCCCGTCCCATCAGACTGTGACACCTTTTTTTCAGCCGATCTTTTTCCTCCCACATCCCCCAGACCTCTCTCCTGTTCCCTAGCAATCAGTTCTTCTCCCCAGTCTCACATGTTTCTCACGTTCAAGACTGTATGTAACATACGAAGTGATTTTGTACTGATTTCTTGGAATTAATTGTTAACACTATGCTCATTAATTTGGTCTATAAAATATTAATGTAACATATTTTGTCTGTTATTGGTCCCTTTGGACAGAGCAAGGCAACATTTTTTCATCAGCTACCATCTGGAGTCAAAAGGCGCATAGTAGCGGGCGCAGGCGCTCAGTATTATTTTTATAATCCTTGCTCTAATCATGCATAAAGAAACAACACGTGTTAACAGAAACTAACCCAGAAAAATTGATTTTATAATATAAATGGATTGAGGAACGATTAGTGTACTAAGCAAACCAATGGAAGGTATAAAATACATGAAGGCAGTACATTTCGTATACCTAACTAGAATGAGCAAGTGACAGAATGGAGAGATGCATCAGGCGTGTGTTCGGACTCGGATTATTAAATTCAATTTATTTTTAAATCTGAAGTACAGAACTTACACATGATCTGACACCCATTTATTTTTAGCAATTTGGAACTTCTAACTTTTAATCCTATTTACCGAAACCTAAATTTAATTATTTTTTACTTTAAATTATATTTTATCTATTTATTTACAGAAAGGAGCTATATGTTGCCACCTCTCCAAACAAGTGATCAAATAAAATCATTGTTTTTCAGACAAAGAGGATTTTGCCACATGGCATAAAAAACACAGTAACCAGCCCGAATGACGGTTTGAAAAGTGAGGGTAGAGCTCACCCAATGCTAAGCCCAACGGCGTGTGAAATTCACACATCAGGGTAGGGGGCCCAGTTCCTTTCCCTTTGCCTCCTGCAGTTTTCCATGAATCAGTGATTTGATAGCTTGGGTGAAGCTGTTAGTTCCGGGAGGCATCACTCGGAATCAAACCATCAAACCCCGGACCCCCCGGTTAGTAGTCGAGCGCTCTGCCCACTGAAAAACCACATCCCTCCCCGCACGGCATATAGCTTACTAATTTGTTGGCAGTGTTCGATTTCATTCATACTATTATGCATAACAAATTTAAGTTCTTAAAAAAATTATCTGTTGTTTCTAAATTGGTTTTTAGGCATAGGTTCGGTCAGTTGGCTCCTAAAATAAGGCTTGAAAGGGGAAGGAACTTTCACGGGTCATCCTACCGTTACGGATATGGACATGGGTCAATTTCGATTAATCAACTAATGAAGTTTTTTTTATTTTGTACTTATTCAAACTGTTAATAAGATGCGTAAATTAGATGCTCTACAATGCTTTTACATCACGAGGCTCATAAACTACAAATGCACGGCGAGCAATGAAATTAATCCTATTCAGAGGACACAAATCCCTAACCACCGACTCGTTACTCGTGCGAAGTCTGTCAATAATCAACGTTTGGGTGTTGAATTTTGCAGCTACCGATTGAATGCATTAAAGATAAACTAAAAAACTGAGAGTATAAATCGATATATAAAGTAGCTAGCAATCAGTTATCGAAGTCAATGTTTTTTTAACTATTACATTTTTTAAATTTAATTCAATTGTGTGATTTACATATTTTATCTTGTGCACTCTTACTATTTTGGCTATGACCTTTGGCGTATAAAAGTCGCGTGCATATTTTCAGCTATGTTTCGGCAGCATATTAAAGCAACTAAATTAGTGCCCCACAGTTTTTCCGCAAATTGTTCCTTGTCACACTAGAACTCATTGTACTGTGGGATGGAAACCCACAGGATTTAATATAGGAACCCAAGCGTGAACTCGACGGATGGTGCGAACGGCTAAATGACTCCTTTAGGACCGTTAGGCAGTTGGATGAGCTCTCCATCTCCATGGGCGATCCAATCCCGCCCTTTCCCTCCATGAGCATCCCTTTCCTCTCTTCCGTCATTGCTCTCACAGTCCGCGTTCACGGGCTATTATCGTCGTCGAAATTGACCCTAGGCCCTCCGCTTAAATACACATACTCACGGACTCTTCCCAGCCTTCTAAAGTCCCACCCAACCCTGTATCTCACAATTCGCCGCTGTTAGGTCCCCAATGCATTCAACGTTTGCCGATTGCCACATCCCGGCGAACCAAAGGTACCCGAACATTCACGGCATGCACACAAAAACACCTACCGTACTCGATAAATTCATTTCCTCGTTGACTTTACTCGCTTGTGTGGTTCTCGCAGTGTCCACCATCGCAGTTCTTACATCACGATGCCTTATCCCGCCCATTTCCTCTCTATATTTTATAGATCTCCCATACTCCGCCAATACATTCCCTTCCTTCCTTCCCTGATAGATTGAAGAAAACCTACATCTTGGGGTTCCCATTGGTAGACTGATGCGGTAGATACTAGAATATTCTAAACTATAAACGAAAAATAGTATACACATTAGGAAACCTTACAATAAACTCCAAACAATCACAGCATTCCATTTGGAAATTGAAATTTATAGTTTGACACAGGTAAAATGTAGCCCTGTGACATTACCTATTAAATTTCTCAACATTGCATGTGAAAGTGTTATCTACATGCTGCTTGACCAGACACAACAGGGACGTTTGGTACTAGGCATACGATATGTGTACTAATGCGTTAAGTGGTAAGTGTAAATACATACAATAAATAGTCTTCATCCTGATATGCGTAGGACTCTACGTTACATGCTTCCCTCCTCCGTAAACTGAAGCCTCCCCTCGCATCCCAGTAGGCCTTCCCCCGTCACGTATTCTCTTTCATCCTCCATCACTCACAGCTCAAAGCATACGCCACCCTTCTTTTCCTCAAGGTACCAACAGCCATCCAGTCTCCCCATGCCCCTCGCTTCTCCCTTGTTCCTCACCATCCCCTCTCCCACTTTCGTCCCCAAGGGGCCTGTGGGACACATCTTGTTCCCCACACCCACCCGACGTTCTACCATTTCCTATGTCTCCCATCTCTCTCCCTCCCCTTCACAGCCACCCTCCACTTGGTCCGTAGCCGATTGCTATCCGTTTGGGGTCCCGACGTTGTCATTATTCCGTCGCATTGCAGAATAATATTGGGTGAAGAAGAAAATAAGTTCCTCACCAACTCTCGGTTTCCTACATTGTTGAATAGACGAATGGAATTAATTTCATTTGAAAATACTTATGAAACGAATAAAAGAAAGTATTACCACTTGTTGAGTAAACCATGGGTACCATGGGTATTTTATCCATCAAGCAATGACATAAATGCAATTCCTACAAATGTTTTCATAGCGATTCAAAAACTCACAATGAAACGAATTAACTGTACTTTTTTCTAAAAAAACCTTTAATGCTATATATGCAATTCTGGACACGAATTGCTATAACACACCATAATATGAGGTCGGATGAAATATCATTGAGAATGATTATAACTGCGTTATTCAATGAGTGTTTAAAAAAATAAAAAAATAAATAAATAAATATATATATAAGAAGTTAATATTAAGTTAATATTACATTTGCTATATATATTTAAAAATTGGTCCCCCATTGGCTGCTGGCCGCGGCTCATCATTGTCCCCCTGGGTCGGGGGTAGATCAATTGAGAATTCGATAGGTACAAAACTAACTTTGGCGCCGTCCCGGTGCGTCACAAGTCATTGGAGAATAACTGGCCTACAGTACTATGGTATTTCATTTGTTTCTGAAATTTTAGTCCAAAAAAATTTCGTAACCTAGCACAAAAATAGTTCGAAAAAATATATTTTTAAAAATTTCTATGTAACTATTTCCGTTTCCTTAGAATCCATATTTCACTTTTGCAGTAACAATAGTCTAATACTTAATTTTCCAGCGTTTATTCATAGAGTATGATATGCTCCGCGCTGTCCAGATTGCGTGAGTTTGGTCGGCATTCATGTTCACCCATTTAATACTATAGTGCGACTGAAAAAGTCCTTATATGAGGTTGGTCGCTGACAAGTATGTTCACTATTTCCAATTCATCAGCGAAAAAATTTGTCACCGAAAATAATGAGAAAATGTGAATTCGTCGGAAGCAAACACTTTAGCAGGGAAATAGAAGATGGATAGAGTCTAATTTATTTTAATCTTATTGTGGAATACTAGTTGTTATCTCAACCTCGTGCAGTTTAATTAATACATTTTTGAGAATATTTGTGCATATTGTTTTTTTTTTTGGTATTTGATATCTGAAACAGGTAACTATACTCCTATTTCATAAGGGAAGTGTTTCTGCATCACATAAAGCTTTAAAATATGTTCGTGAACTCTCTCACTATCATTTTTAACTTTAATATACTTGGTTTTGTAACACCAAATCGTCAAACAAGAGATGCATTTTGACATTAAAGCAATAATTTATCCAACTAGAATATATTTTGCTGCAGCATAAATACTACTCCGATATAAACGCCATTAAATTATCAAAAATGTAGATTAAATTAATAAATTCTTTTATCGTAATGCAAACGTAATTCACTCCCTTAGGCAGTTATCTTTGGGAGAGGGAATTTATCCAGCGGTCTGGAGTTTTGTTGCTAAAATTTCTCTAATTTTCCTACCACACAGTAAAATTTAAAGGCTCAATTCATCAGTCTCTATTGCTGTCTTTATATTACTTACTATATTCGTGGTATACGATAAATAGCTAATAACTCTCACGCTCATTTAAAATAATTTTAATGGCATCATTGATATTTGAGTTGAATTATGCAGTTTCGCCTTTGAACTGATAATTCATCCCTGGCTGCTATCACGAAAGGAGAATTTATAACATCCAATTAAAATCGATAAAAAACATGAATTCCAGTGACAAAAGAGGGCTAACAGACTCATTTAATTTTATGGAGCAAGCTCCAAAAGGTAAGAATATTTTGATAACATAGAGCATTCAAAATTAATTTAATAGATTTGGTACCACTATAATAGTTCCAATCCGTATTTTTTAAATTAATAGTTTAAAAAATAATTTATATAGCTATTTTGAATAATTTTTCCGGGATCTAAATCACAAGGTTTTACCTCCACACCAAAGGGTTTCCACCACAAGGAAAAAGACGTTCCCAGCATGCCCGTTTCCCCTTTTCATCTCTATTCCTTAGATGCGCATCTTCATTAGTACGGACAGAATGACGAAAACATACTACGCTCAAAACAAAAGCAAGCTGTTAAATAAACTGCAACTGACAAGCAATACTAATAATGTTTTCATTAAATTTCTTGTCCGAAAATATTTTCCCGTCACGCCCACAGCTTTAGGCCACGGCTCTGAATGAAAAAAGCTCCGCTTGGGGAGCGACGAGTGAGGAATCCCTCGCCCACTTCCTCTCCCCCTCCGCTCGTCGAAAACCCCTTCGTCATCTGTATTCCTCCGTCGACGGCGCCTTGTCGCGCCGCAGCCCCTCTGCTTCCCCCTCTGCC
>LYUA01000146.1:787224-803223 GCA_002093875.1 Calopteryx splendens
TATATATATATATATAGGAAATTTTGAGTAAATATAAGTTTACATGTAATAGGTTAACCAACTGTCATCGACAAAATATGACAAGGTTTGCCAATAATTACAATTTCTGTAGCAATGAACCCTAATTCTGCGAAGAAAAATTTTTTGAAACTTTTTTCTGACTCTACATATGTACGAAATATAACTACTGAATTGTCGTTATATGATTCCATTTAAGACATAGTCACAATGTCATTTGCATGAATGCTAACAGCTTTCAACGTAATAATGCATACAGGTGCGAGGACGATGATTTTCAAAGTCCTCATTGCTCTCGTTTTTATTCGGGTGTATAATTGCTATTGGTCTTGAAATGACAACGAAATAATATGGAAATTGTATTTTGTACCGAGAATGGGCTGAAGCGGAAAACATGGCGATACGATAATTTAGACTCATTCCAATTCGAATGCTATTCGTTGAGCGTCGTGTACACATTCACTCCCACCGACACTTCGCTCTCCCTCAGTCACACACAATTTTTAATTAATTTAATTGAATTCGGTCCTCCTCGGAAACCAAAATACTCGTCACCACCTCCCCTTTACAAGTTTCGATGTTACTCTTGCTGTTATTCACGCGCGACGAGACCATCAAACCCCAAACTGAAGCCCCGGGGCACTTGCTGTTTTTGCGATACACAGCCGGCGTATGAAGTCCGATTAAAGGGTTGGCAGGCAGGCTATTCCGGAAGATAAAAAGGTTGGAATTTTTGGACATAGAGATACAGCGTATTTCTCGCTTGGAAAAATGCTTTGAGAGAGAGAGAGACAAATTCTGCACCTACGAGTAAAAGTTTCACAAAAATCAATACTTGAGAGACCATTTTGAACACACAAAACTATAGACTTTTAATTAATTTTTCTCCTAGCTTTTATAAGATTCTTCGGTTACCTATTAGTTTCAATATCGCTGAAGCTGAAAATATAGTCTCATATAATAAGTCTCAAACACCAATTTCAACCAGCAACCTTAAAATTTAAGATACCATGGAAATGCGTTAACTTATAAAAGTCACCCTTGAGTTCACAAGAAACTTTAAGATGCGAGAAGGAAAGGATTAAACCCGCAGTGACATTGTCTCTACGCGAGGCACAAAAGGGTTGATCGTAATGGAACGGACGTCCTTTGCATCACATAACGAAAGCCGTACCTACTTCCAGTACCCTACAAATTACAGTCATGTGCGAACCGAGATACCCACAAAGGGAATTTTGCCAGATGTTATAATAGAACCAGAGACTTTGGTCTTGTTATGGTACAAAGTAGCCACCACACATATTCGATTCCATGCTTTGATACGAGATCGATGGAAGTGCATTAGTTCCCAATCACATCAGTGAGTCTCCAGGCATAAAAAATATCGCACGGGGGTATTTATTGATCTGAGAAAGAGCGATGATCGAGAACAAAAGATGGAAACGCATCGCGCTTATCCAGGGCCGTATTAAAGGCTTCTTTTGATTCCCATCGGGGCGCGCGCAACCCCCCGCGTCGGACGCTTTGCTTTATGAAGTCCCCCGCGTCTCTCTCTCTCTCTCTCTCTCTCTCTTGTCGCCCACGGAGTAAACGGGAGGTGATCAAAGACGAGGAGTAGAAGGAGGCACATTGTGGTGGGCAAAAGGCGCGGGTGCGGCGTCACTTGTTGTTCGCGCATCCACTTCCGCCATAATGCGTGTCGATGGATTGAAGGCGGGTATTCATCAGAGAGCGTTAAAGGGGGGGTGGGAAGTTTGCGTTGGGGGAAGGAGGAGGGGGGGTGGATGTTGTGGAAGGGGAAACCTTTACTCTCTCGGGGGCTTTTGAGTATGGGATTGGAGGGTGGAAAAGGGTTGAAATCTACCCCGTTCGATCCCCACTTCATCCCCTTCCAGCGCAGCTCCGAACACTGCCCTCCCATTGCAACTCTCGGACCAACAACACGCAGAGTTCAATGACAGCTCCATTCGGATACATTAGATAAAGCAATGGCGAGTGTGTATGCACTCCCGTGTTTGTGCAATGCCAACGAGATGATTTTCGGTAAATAGGCACGGCGGAAAATGCGGCGTATTAACTTTTGATTCCTTCCTTTACTCGTAAGCCCCACATCGCCTTTATGATTTTCTGTGGTAAGGGAAAACATTGTTAACAAGCTATATAAACATATTAGGTATGGTGTTTTAGAGTTTTTTAAAATGAATTTTCGAGAAAAATTATTGCTATAATAGTTATTATTTTTTAAAAGAAATAACTACTTGCACCAATTGTGTGATCGCGTGTCATACACGTTAACACCATTCGTGATTAATACTTAAAGCGTGAAATTATTGTGCGATTCGACTGTTTTTACGATCGCTTAAAAAGGAATTTAGAGGTTATCAAGGATTGAAAATTCTAATCAGTAGATCTTTTTAATCAGAAAGAAAAAAATAGTATCACTTTATGTGAGATAAACATTTTTAAGTCTTCACAATTAAAATTGAAATTTTGATACCTTTCCTCAACAGCCGTAAATAATTATTTTTCTCGTGAAGCACAATATAAATTGTATGCATTGATTAAAAATTAATTATGACATTAATAGAGTTTAGAGTGATAACTATTAAGCAGAAAATATGTCAGGAGAATACGTAGATGAAGAAAGATTGGCTCATGCCTAAGTGCCTGCCTCAAAGAATAATAAATAAATTTCGTTGAAACATGAGTGATATTAAGAACCGTTTGAATAGAATCGCAATCTATCATCTTTATGACGGGAATTTTAAAGTTATTTTGGTTATAACGTTAAGTGAAGAAAGTACGTGAGTTTAAAAAAACTAAATTAAACCTTATTAAAGGTAGGATAATAAGAAAGTAATACTGTAGTTATGCATGGTGAAAATTCGTTAGAAACGCATTATACCGACGAATTCCATTTTAATTTTTTCCGTAATCATCACGACCTTCATTTAAAAGGATGTTGCCTTAGATTTACAACCGGAGTGTTGTTTTAATTCAGGCTGAAGCGCGCGCAGCCACAAGGACGTTTTTCTGATCAGCCAGCGAGTTCGTTGATTCCGATTCCTGAGGGCTCTCTTGTTCTGAATTCGCCCGAGGCAACATCGTCTGACGGCTCGCAAGGTTAAGCCAAGTAAACTGGGAATCGGGGATGGAGAGGACACATGGCGGATGACGGTGGCGATATATGTGTGTACGAGGAGGATTCGCGAGCCCTAATAGCCAACGAGGGACATCACGAGTGTGAGTTATGCGCTTTGGCAAGAATTGATCATGTTCAGAAAGTGTAATAGGCGAACGCTCTTCGGATTCGTCCATAATCCTTCCTCTTAATGACAGATGTGGAAGCCAGTCACATTGGACATAACACATTCTGATACGTCTGCACACGCGCATACACATAATCGCACGTTGCTATTAAAATCCCTTCCTTTTAAATTGCTTCCTATCTTCTCGGCTCAGCCTCCCTCCCTCCCATTCTCTCTCCATGCGAGGGAACCCCTTTCCCCATCATCCCATTGCTATAACTCGGACGCCCGAAACCTCAGCACTGCCCCTTCTATCCCCTTGTACTTCTAAATGCCGCATTCGTCCCAAACAACCCCTGGTGATCTCCCCCGCAAAAAGCTCCCCCAGCAGTCGTAGAAAATCCCTCGGATTCCACTCCTGTCCTCGGTCAAGGATTCAAGCGATTTTAATCCTTACTTATGGAAGAAGATTTGGTTTATCTTCATTTTATTTTTATTTTAGCTTGTAAAAACTTCACCAGGAAATATGTGGTGAGGTCGGCGTATGAATATGAGCTTACTTCTTGTTCCCCCATTGACGCACACCAAATATATCCGCTCAGCCCCTATTTGTCATTGCATTTGCTAGCGTTTTAGTAGCCACATGAACATTTCTAGGGGCCGCAAGAAACTTCTGTCTATGATGCGGAATGTTGGCTGATTTAAGTGGAAAAGAAACGGTTGACTTCTGCTTGTTTACATTCTTGCAAAATTTAATCATCCGGATTAAGTATGCTTTGTGCATTATCCAACTCTAGTAATTAAAGAGTTATTTCAACATGTTACGATAGAATGTGAATATTATAACAAAAGTGATATTCTAATAACCATCAAAATCTCACAATTGTGTATGATTTATGAGAACCTTAACTTTAAAACAAAAATTTGTGGTACAATATTGTTCATAACATTTTCTGTCCGAATTCCGCGATGACGAGCTCAAGAGCTAAACATTAAGACCATAGGCTGACCTATGATTTGATCGAAAAAACCTTTAATCCTAAAATTTTTTCAACTATTTTCGCATGAGAAGAATATTTTCTAATCAAGAGATGTCTATTTTTTCATTTCGTATAAACGTGAAAGAAAAATATGTGCTGCAACTTCGGTATACCTCAAAATGAAACCAAAATTTAATACTTTCCTATGAAATTACAGAATTTTAGGTGTCGATTAATTTAAAGCTAGAAACTTTCTATATGAGGCGATTCCCTACAATGGTAATTGATATTCAGGCTAAGGAGACGTGTACCTCACCGTCTACATATGGGCGTCAACTAATAATGTGGATAAAACGCGCCTTGAAAATCATTCTTTTAATTTTTCTCAATTATAAAATCTAATAAAATACAGATAAAGGTTTTTCTTTAAGTGTAGTGGAATATTAGGAAACCAGGAAAATGACGGAGGCTATTAAACTGAAGAAGTAAGTGGGAAGAATGAACAGCGACGCATAAGGGTTGGTGGCGGACACCGGTCGGGTGGATCGATATACTGATCCGACTGATTGATTGGCCGGGTTTATAACCACGGTCCCCCAATTTAGATGGATTGAGGGGTGGGGGATGCGGAAGAGGCTGCGTTAGCGTGGGTGGAGGATAAGGAGAGCATGGAGGCAATGGAGAAGAAGAAGACTCCGAGGGCTTTTCTAGATAGGGACTGCGTGCGAGGTGGAAGGAAAGGGTTTATAGAGTCGGTCGGTAGTCGAATACACGCCCAAAGGTGAAGTGATGAGTTGGAGAAGTGGATAGGACGGGGAGCGAAAAGAAACGAAATAGTAAAATCCATTCATCCTGTAGGCATATTATTTTGTGTACTTGAAGCATAATCCATATGGTCCTTTACAATCAGGGAAAGACAGTGATTTTTATGGTTTCAATTTAACTATGTTTTTGGTAAAATACTTAGTTTAAACCGGTAATGGTGTTGTCCAACATATATTTTTTAACTAGCTGTTGTAGTGTAAAATCCTTTATGGCAAGAATCATCACATAAAAGTTGAAATATGCTCAGGAACAAAAGGAGACTAATACACTTATGACACATACAAATTTGTTTGCAACCAATTCTAGCTCAAATCACTGCGGCTGCGACTTTCTAAATACCAGGATATCGTGGGAAATTTTACGTAGCAACGGAACTGATCCCCTATCTTTAATGTGAGAATTACATTCACCTTAGGTTTTATGAGTTGAGCTCCACTCTCATCTATCAGTGCAACCTTGACGGATTACTGTGGTGGCAGTGGAGCAAGCAAGCACAATAACTCTTTCTGGAGTCATAAACTAATTCTTCCGCTATTTAGCCTCGCCTAATATTAAAAAACACGCCATTTGAAAGTTGTTTCTTTCAATATTCTGATTAAAAGAGTTAAAAGCAGCTGTAAATAGGTATGCGCTAAATATTTCTTAATTCATCCATTAATTAGGTATTCCCCCAGTATTCCCCAGGACGTCGTCGTCCTCCGTCCATGCAGGGAGGAGGAGGGAGTGGACATGGTTGGAGTGGAACTAGGCGTCGGAGAGGGGAGACATTTTTCTTCTCTTCGTGTAATTTCCCAAATCGAACGTATCAAGGAATGGGGGAGAGGTATATGGATTAGAGAGACCACCCACGCCCCTCCGGCTCGGGTGCAGCATCCGTGTGCGGGAATAGGAAGGAGGAAACTCTTAACTCGTTGGGTTTGGTCGAGTGGCAATTTAATTTCTCTCTCTCTTGGTAATGAGAGGGGATGTGTGAAAGGGTGGGGAGCCATGGAAATTAAGGAAAGATGGCTTGAAGGCTGCCCAACCGTGGAATTAGCGCACGGTACATGGGGATATAGATAGTATTGCTCCTTAGCCCTCTTTTCAGAACTTACAAAACTTTCACGGGATTATAGTCTACAGGGAAGGGATGAAGTTTTAAAGAAAAATAAATGTGTGTAATAGAACCAAGAACGTTCTTTCAAGGTTAAGGCACGTGTTTTTTTTCAGTGTTCCTTTTCTGGGTTGAGAAATTACTGCACTGCACATGAGAGATTTCGCTTTGAGTTACTGAAAACGATATTGATATTATATTTTTAATTTAAATACCTATCATCGCCCTCCGATCCCATCCAATTCACATTCCAGATAAAGAATTGCAGGAAGTAAACCCCCATAATACCTAACTATATTCAGAAATACATTCTCTGTAGTATTTTTTCAAATGTAGGATTTCCTGAGACATAACTGTTCTCCCATACTATCTCCACCTTCCGCCTAACAACTCTGGTTTAATACTTATCCGTATTGAATCTAAGCTTATACGTAAGTCAGAAGGGGAGGGAATAAATTAATTCAGTTTAATAGGGAATGCATTTCCTTTATCTTCATGAAAAAAATATTTTATAAGATTCACAATTTCAGGCTTCACTTTGGGAAATTTGTCCATGTAATAATATTAAGAAATAATGTACACATTTTGTTTCTAAACCTCCCAAAATACATTACACTACAAGAGCCACTCAATTGCGTATTTACTTAAACAGATAAATAGCATTAGTACGAAAACATATTTAAAATTATAGACTACGAAAGTGTTCAGTAATTATTAAATTCATACTCAAAAAATCTGCGTTTCTGTTGAATGTTACTAGAAATCTGATGCTTAAAATAGAAAAAATAGTTACACTATTACCTAATATACCTATATGGTTTATATAAAACATTTACTGCTGAATGGTGTTTATTGCAAAGATGGTGCGATAGAAAATTAAGTAAGCATGAAAATACTTTTTTTTCTCTCAAATTTACATGAAAGACACTTAAGCAACATGCAACAATTAAAAAAAACAATCACAGAAAGAGAATCTTCTTACATTTCGTAGTGGCTAAAGATTACCAGACAATTTAAAAGTGAGTTCAGCTGTAATTTCAGTAAAGAAGAAAATTCACTATATTTTCCCAATTCCACCTTGAATGCATAAATTTAAATCCTATCTGAGTGCTGTACAGCTAAATTTATTAATGTAGGCAATTGAAAATTCGAACATTTATCAAAAGTTCGAAAACAAATAACATCAATGAGCACATTTAGTCAGGGGTCATTATCAGTATGTTACTAATCCCATAACTCTTTCTCATTTGGAAGCAGTAACTGTGTCTGTTCATTAGTATCAAGTTATTATAAAGTATCCATTCCATTAATTAGCGGTAATTGATGCGAGTAATATTTTCAAGTGAAAAAATAAAGATAACTAAATACCAGTATTTGAGAGGCATAGTAATGAGGCTACGAGCATAATAAATATTAAATCAAGTGAACCATCCCCACTCGATACATTAACCAAAGTGAAAAAAATACCCATGAGATTAGTTGAACTCTGTTCGTCTGCATCCGACTCTATTGAAGTAAGAAGAGAGGGAAAATGTAATGAGAACGCAAGTGTCATGGATATTTCGTCATGAAAGCGTTTTAGAGGACAATAAATGAGTTTGTTTTCTGAACACGCACATTATAAAAATATATTTGTCTTATTCAATTAGAAGGAAACATACCTTGCCATGTATTCCTAGGAAAAGCTACTCATTCCTAATAAGTAGACATAAATTAGTGGAAATGGCATACTGGGCTGACTCATCGCTAAAATACAATTGAAATTCAAATAGAAGAAGATGGAATGATTCTCTGAGATGGATCAGGTATGCAAGTAATTTTTTCTTCTTTCCTAAAATCTTAAAAACTTCCACCGAATAATTGATATTTTCACCGCCTCTATTGCTCTAGAAAACACGCTAACGGCATATGTACTGTAATTCGGCAAATGTTTAACCATATGGAGAATTATTTTTAAAATTTGACGCAAAAGTGGATACTGGAATAACTTTCAGAAGAGAAAATCCGTGTAGTACACAAATAATGAACCAAGTAATAAAGAAGGAAGGGGCAAGAAGATTGCCAAAATGAGACGAAGTAAAAGCTGGCGTAGGAAATAAATCAACAGATATGAAACCATATGAAACTACGGCAGAGAATACATTTTTCATCTACTTACCAATTTAAATGGAGGGCAGATATTGGGAAAATCATTTTCGCCACAATATAACTCCCATGAAAGTGTTATAAATTTTATTGTCCATCAGTTTCATTTACACTTTCTTAACTACTTCATTTTTGTATTAATAATACTAAAATATTATTCTAGTGTTTTATGATGCCTATAATAAAATAATTTATTCAATAATATTCACATGGGATCTGTTGCTGTGTCTTGTGACAAGTCATCATCTCTCCAAACTATGAAGGATTATTTGTTTTAATTCCACGATTTATTCTTCATCATTCATTAGAATATTACAGCTACGATTACAGCTACATTACAGCCACGATTACAGCTACATTACAGCATTACTATATTACAGCTACAGACTATTACAGCTTACGGAATGCAGAAGGAAGTAATTTCGAAAGTACGAGAGATAGAGTTAGAGGTGAATAGATGTGAAAAACTCTTTGGAGAACGAAAAAGATCACATAAGTGAAAAAGATGCATATTACGTGGGCTAAGTTACAAGTCACCTCCAATTTATCTTCCCCTTGGCCGTAACTTTGGGTACCCAAAAATAATAATTTGTATGATTCATAAATTACGACGACGATGATGACTCTATAGTTAAGCTAGTTATACATATATTTCCCGTCTTTTAATCACCCTACGAGATATAGGATATTCTTCCTCAGAACTTTCCCCCTTGATCCCCCCTATTTCCCTTTCTCTTCCCTATTCACCCGTAGACCTCTGTGTCTCTAAACTCCCCTCTTCTCGTCCCCAATTTCCTGGCCCCGTTGTCTCCGATACGGCCCCTGCTTGTTCATCCCCCTCTCCCCGTACCCCACACTCCATTTTACTTCCTGGATTGTCCTATTCCCTTCCTATCAACCCAACTTCCCCCTTTTGCCCTTTTCCTTTTCCACCATGCCCTTCCTTCCCCTTCTTCTCGGTACTCCTGAGCCGGTCGACCTTTTCAACCTTTCCTTCCCAACAGGCGTGGCTGTGTATTACTGCATTTGGCTCACAACTTTCAAAGTTGGATTAGAGGGCCGCCCGGTTTAAGTCTTTAGGTAACGCTCACCCCTCGGTGAACCGTAATGCAAAGGGTTCGATTAACGTCCAATGCATTGACTCTTTTGATCATGGTTTTCATGGATGGAGAATTTACAACCGTAAAGTGACCCTGGTCTTTCAAGTACTTTAAATTCAAACAGGCGGCGAATTTAAATGGAAGTGCAGATAAGACCCACAGTAGATAGTTGGGCGCTTAGTGAAAATGTAATTGGTCATTACCATAGGAGCAATCTGACTTATAATGTCATTTTGACCGGTTAAATTATGTGGTTGATTATGAATAGATGGAAATGGGAAAGTGATGTTGGAAGGGAGAGGATATTCGGCGTCAACATTGGCTAAATGCTATGCGCAAGGAAGAATAAAGTTCAAATTTGTTATCAGTGGATATTTTACTGGATTTAAAGTGACCGATCTCCAAATGAAACGAAAATTAAGGAATACAATCAGCTTGGATATTTTCTCAACGAGGAAATCCAATGCATGACAAAAACTTATCAATTCACAGATTATTTTCAACCAAGTTGTACCCGAAGAAAATTAGTCCAACATAGAATCAGAATTAAAATTAGTGAGGTGAAATTTTAATTCCGATAAGGAAGCTCGATTATGAAATAGTATAACAAATAATATAATATATTATGTGGTTTTCACATTAAATTGTTTCGTCTAGAATAAGCTCTTAGAGAACAGATGTACCTAATGCGAAATTAACGAATCAGTGATGATAGGCATATTGTATGATCAAGAAGACATAAAAGATTTAAGATAAGATGACCTTCTTCACTGAATATTTAAATAACTTTATCATATTTAGGCCACAATTTTATTAAATCTAGGACACTAAAAATATCTTGTCAACATGTCTTTATGTTTGAATATTGAAAACAGTTATCATTATCATCTCATTCATCATAAAAATCACATATGTTATGGTTCATATTAATTTAGGTTTCCATTAGAAATACATTTAACCTGAGAACTACTCATCATTCTGCAGAATATTTCGCCATAATTCTCTTATAACTTTAAAAATTTCATAATACATCTATGATTCCAAAATGCACCAATTTGGAAATTATTTCCATATACTTTCACCAGCACATCACAGGATTTGTGTACAGTACTCTGTCACCCTCTCTCAATGAGAAACCTTTTCAATGAAAGACAATTTTAGTCGTCCGAAGTAGAATGGGGGATGACTCGAGTAGAAGTACCTTGTCCTTCTAACTCGACATTGTGTATCTCTCAAGGACGCTTATTGCCGATATCATTTTTTACCCATTACTGGGTTTCTGACGCCGTCTTATCCCTCACCCGTCTGCAAAGCTACTCACCTATCCATAACGAAGTAAATGCCTACAGAACTTTGGTTCAGTGCATCCCAAAGGCATTACTCGTGCAACCAATCCGTAAGTAGCATGGCGCCTACACGAATCGACATGTCGAGAGGGAGATGGGGCCATGGAGACTGCTTTTAGATCAAGGGAGAATCCGTTTGTGAGGGAAGAAATACTGATATTGCTGCTATTAGGACGGGTGGCGTCGAGGGAATTTGGGGAAGAGCCTATCTCTTCAGTGATTCCCTTTTTAAAGAGGAAGAGGAATGGTAACCGATGATTGTCTGTGACATTGGGGGGATTCTTAAGAAAGAAGGCCGGGATCGGGGGGAGGGTGGGTAAGTGAACGACTTTAGGGAGCGGGAGATTGGGTCTTCCCTTACTTCCCCGCCCACCTTACAATTTCCTTCCACATCACCGTTCCCCACCCACCCACACAAGCACATACTCTCGCCAAATGCACGCACGAACCCATACAAAGAACACCTCCCCCTCTCCCCAGCACACCCTCCCCTATTGCCAGCTATCCCTTCCGGCGTGTTCTCCGCAGATTGTCGTTCGGATGAAGAGGGAGAAGGAAAATGACAACCGTCCTTTCGCAAGGAAATGCCCCCACGATGGACTCCCTGTGAAGAAGACAAAAAAGATGCAGGCCCGGATGGAAACCAATCTGGCCTCCGTATCGTTTTCTCGTTGCCATGGATGCCACGGGCCACGAGGATACACGGGCCGAAACGGAGAAAGGAGGAGATGTAAGTCGCATGGTTTGGGAGAGGGCGGATATCGCCTCTTGGGGGAGGGAGGGAGTATTAGGTGTGCTTCTGAGGAGGAGGAAAGGATGGAGCACGAAACGGGGAAGGCTCGGGCTGGTCCAGCGACGGGGAGAGAGGCTCGTTATCTATTGCATGCTCCACACGACCGAGAAGACATAAATGGCCACGGGGCAGCGAGGAGGGAGGAGCCATTTCTCGGCGTCATTCGTCCCTTGAATTATTTTCCGATACTTTCCTCCCCAATCTCTCTCTCCCGAATCCACCCCCTCAGCCAGGTTATCTCAACCGTCACTTCCAGACTAGCGTGTAGAATGAATTTTTACGATGAATTTTCATTGAAGCTGTTTTGTTTCACAGTCGCAATACTTATTTACCGGGAAAATCTACCAAAGTAAAGTTTTGGGGAGTTGCAAAAGCATACGCGGTGAATTCAAATGAGAAATAAATATCAACACAACGCAATCCATTGTTTACGATTATAATTCTTTAATGTATAATTGCGATATAATATCGTACGTATCGCTTAGTTTCTGGTTATGGCCAGGGGTCTCCAAATTAAAAATGCCACGTTCCTCCCGGACGATTTTCATAATAAAATCAATTCGAAATCCGCAAAAGTATGTGAGATCAGCTGCATTGACAATGCAGTTTCACGGGGTGTTAATTATACAGAGTGCACTTCAGACATTTACTGATTTAATGGCTATAGTCAGTAGTAAATTACTATTTAAATATCCTAGATTTTTCTTAGCTACTGACAACAGTTTCACACATTTCGAGTACTACTTTTTTATATCAGTTCTCCCACTTACACGCTTAAACGAGGATACCGATAATGCTTGTACTACGGTACAGTTATTTCAAATACGCATATTTACGGCGTCAGCGGCTACACCTTCTTTTTATACGGAGGAATACACCTACACGGAACCGATTTAACGAATAATAGTTTCAAGGTTGAAATGTGTCAATGGTTTTCGTTTACTGCATAAATAGTAAATTTTTCCTTGTCTTCATCGATTCAGTCTGCCGTGTGCTTCTTTCAGAGTCGAATGATCCGATTTTTTTACCACAGGTTTCAGTCAGAAAACACTAGCATACCTGGCCACATTCATCGAGTGGTTAGCGTCTTTGCTCATGTTGTTCCCTCCAAATGATTCCCCTGAACACAGGCGGAATATATATATTTGTTCCCGTTACAATTTAGTTTGGCTTTGAGGGCTGTGGGTTGAAGGTCATAAAACGCAAACACGGCATTTATTTTACTGTGTGCCTTTTCGGTGTGTTGGTTTTCAACCAATGTACGCCGTTTTCTGAATTCGTGTGCATGCTTATATAACAGGGCTACGGATTTTATCCATTTGTACGTGTGCTCCGGATATCCGGATCACGTATATGATCAAGAATAAAATTTAAGAAAATCCATGCAATAAAATACAATAAAAGCAACGAAAATGACCTCGGCGGGGAGTGTAAAAAATGATGAACAAGTGCATTGAATTCATCGACGACTATTTTGAAAAAGGCCATCAAAATTTTGAGGATGATAAAGTTATGTTGAAAAGATAAATTAATACCAATTCGTTATTGAACAGCTCTCGTACAGTGGTTTTAACAATTTGAAATTCAATGCTTCACATTTAAAGGATAATAATTGAAATGTTAGCTTCAAACCTTACACTATCAGATGATACGAGGATTTAACAAACTTCTCATCCTCTCACCACTCGCGCCCACCGATTGTATCCTTTGCGTAGTCGGCCTCCCCCAGCCTCGCACCCGGACAAATGGAGAGCGACAACGCCGAACCAACTTAACCCTCCTCCCCGTACCCCCAGGAACATTCTGAATTGTATCATAGGAACTATAAATCCGAAGATCAAAATATTGTGAACTCAGTAATTAAAAACGAAGGCTTGAAGAAACGCACCAAAGAGCAGCTATTGATTAAGGCAAGTATGATAAGACAGCCTTGAAAATGAAATAATGAGTAAGGAATCGATAGCATTTTGGTATCTCTCAATATATTAAAGAAAGAGATTTTAATCTTGAAAATATTTCACTCGCAATTTAACTTCCCCTGCAAGTCACTTTTACCTGTCTGTCATGTGGTTTACCTCCTAAAGAGGAGTCTTCAGGTAAAATCGGAACTTCTAAAACTTAAATTATGCTATGCTTACACAAGACTCGTGTGGTATTAATATCTCTACCAAACGAGTTTTCCCATTCAACTGGCTCAGGGCATGAGAAATAATCATATTCCTTCACATTGAGTCATCGCTGGGTGGTCCTCGCCCAAATGCCTATCCTACCCGTTTCCCTCCTTTCTTTTCCACAGCCTACGCAATTGGGAGCGTTAGACACACTTCGAGCACCGTCACCAACACCCAGGGGTAGTGAAAGGTGGGTGGGTTGCCGGAAGAGTAATAAATCCGCCCGGATGAAGGAGAAGAGAAGCCGGGCGATTTTCGCAGAATTGGAAATATTATTGCAACAAATGAGATAGAGAATGAAGAGAAGTGGGAATCGACGTCATAATTTCCGGAAGGGAAATGCCTTCCCTCCCTCCCTCTGTCCCCCCTCTGTCCGCCCCCCCCCTCGTCCGTGTATTCCTCTCCCACCCAAACCGTTGGTCTGCCTTCCACCTCCCCGAAAACTAAAAGGACGAACAGGATGCGAGTTTCGTGGCCAAAGAGTACCTCGGACGAGGAGGGAAGGAGGGAGGGGTCGGGGTTACGTGGGATGAAGTGAGGGGCGGGGCGGAGGGGTGGGAGGTGGGAGAGGAGCGGGGAGAGGGTCCAGGAAGGAACGAGAACTTCCGTAATACAGTCATACGTCTCCATTGGATTCGAGCGTGAGGGAGGGGGGGATAGAAAATTGGGGGAGTTGGGTGAGTCTAGATGGAAAAGAAGGGGAAGGAGCAAGAAAGGGCAACAGGGTTGCCAGATGCTTTGCAGTTAAGCCCTTAAAAAAAAGGACCATAAAATGATGAATCTCATGAGGCAGCGTCGTGAAAATTCTCCCGTTGGAATTCGAACCGGAAAAGTTTGAATGAGGTATCGTAACTCAAACGCTCGCTCCTTTTGCTTCATCCATAGTACATTGAGAGGACTGGATAGAAGTGAAACATAAATATCATCTCTCTTACATTAATCCCTTTCAAATTGAAAAAAATGTCAGCAGTCGTTGATAATTTTTGCTCCCCAAGCATGTAAATTTATTTGATGATTATGGCAGAATTCCAATTGTACTAACAAAATAAGATGCCTCAAAAGAAGTCTTTGGAGAGGCCAACCACCATTTTTCTATACAGAATTTGGGATTGTTTGTGGTATTTGTAGGAAAATTTTGGGTGTGCCATGGTGTCAATAAAATTTCACTTCGTCAGAGCTAATAATAGGAGCCATTAGTTTTCTCAGGAAGTGACATGGTCATGATGAGCAAATAATGCCCCTCCCTTTCCTCTATCCTTTACAGAGAGGAAACGCTGAGATGAAAGCAGAAAAGGCTTATAACAAGATAAATAGAGTTTCTAACAATGTTAGAGTTATAGTTTAGAGATATTTCCGACTGCAAAGAATATAATTCCAACAAGAAATTATTGGAAAGGAAGGAAAATGTAGAGATAATTACATAAAAGTCTCCGGAGATCGAGATTTCGGCATTCAAGCATACACATGATGCCAGTCTCAGAAAAGACTATTGCGTAAAATGATGCAGAAATGAATGCCACAAAAATTCTCCCTCTTCTCATAAATTTATCTATCAAAACTAGAAATATCAATATTTCCAAATTCTAATATTATGAATAAATCATGAACACATAGCCGATGAAAAGTTTCATTATTTTTTCTAGAGTTATCTGGGATTCAGATGATATTTACCTTCAATTTATTAATGCCAAAAACGTTCAGGAATCATTCTCTAATCATTGACGTTGTCTACCTTTAGTTTTTTAATAAAAAGATTAGCTACATATTTATAATTCTATATGGAATCTATTTTTGACGAACAATTCATGAAAATAAGAGTTGTTGACAACTACTTTTCTAAAATCATTTCTTGAAAAAAGTGTGACAATTCAAGAATAGCTTCTCTTAGTGGATTTCGTCCAGGAAAATTCACCTGTTGCAATTGGCGAGATTCGAAACTGCAACCTAAAATTATGGTTCACGCGTTAATCGCGACTCCTTTCAAAAATAAAGCTTCTGAAACGAAACGCATGCACTCTGACTTCGTAGGTGACTTCCTCACTCCAAAATAAAAGTTTCCCCTTCATCAAGATGAAATTTATTACGTGTATGTCAATAATATTTTGATATTTTCATAAAAATAACTAGAAAAGAAAATGAAGTAGCCTGTGGGCGATTAGACAATATCTTTCACCCGTCATTCTCAGGTAAAAGATTCCCATCCGTGTGGGAATACAATTTCTGGACGAAAAAGGATGAGGGGCATCGTGGAAATAATAAAATTTCCCCTTAAGCATCAAA
>LYUA01000146.1:823926-838834 GCA_002093875.1 Calopteryx splendens
TGTATATATATACATATATATATATATATATATATATATATATATAATATGAATACATATATTCAATCACAATTTTTCTAACCATCAGTCTCATGGCAAACGAACTGGGTGTGGAAGTTATACACTTAATCCTCCAGTTCTCTTCCTTCCATTCTCCCTTTAATGCGAGCCTCCAAACCGTGTTACTTTTAAAGGTAGAACTTTCGGCAACTAACTGGAATGTACCGGGAATTTTCCTAGATGACCATAGGTAAGATGTCTTGGGAAACCATAGGTGAGTTAGGGAAAGGATCTGGCCGCCTTATAATCCTGAATTCTTCAATTTCATGTTCCGTAATGCAAATTGCTAGCTGAGTTCAACTCTCATTATCAAAATATACTTCAGGTTGAAGAGTTAGTTTAATTTTATAAGACTACCTCGTATACCTTTGCTTTCTGCAAAGACCAGAGAAAATCATTTCCTTAAGAAGTGACGTGCAACTGACGGCCACTTTTTATTCGGTTTGTAACCGTGTGTTTCACGTAATCAAAAAAGAAACAGGATTTGAAGCTCCAAATATGTATTATTAACATTTCCAAGTATAGTAAATGCGCAGCCATTTTCTTTCATGATTGAAGAAATAATTTTTTTATTTTTTAAAATCGATTTTATGGATTAACAAAACACACTTCTATATTTGAAAATGAAGAAGACTTTTTATGAAGACATAAAAATCGAATGAAAATCATTCCTTAAGTAGCCAATTTTTGTATTTTCGTAGAATTTTTCTTAACTTCTCCACGTGCTCATAAAAATTGCCAAATGAGTTCCTATGATAAAAATAGACGATGAAACTTGGCACGGTTGTTTTCCCAGGTCGAAACAGGAGTAAAAACGTACTGCATATGAGCAGACGAGCAGGGAAAGAAACCAATCGTAGAGGGAGGAGGGTTAGAGGGTGTGGCTGGTCTCCATAGGGTGGATATCGAGTAGTCGGGAGGTGGGGGGAGGGGTAGAAATGGGGTTCAGGAGGGGTGGACTCAAAAGAGAAGAAACGGCAGAATGGGAGGAAGGGGAAATAAAAGGTGGTTCACGGGGGTGAGACAGGTCTTACGGAGGAAAACACGTGGCTGAGGAGTCATGTGGTTGTCATGGTGAGGGAGGGAGTGAAGCAGTGGGGTGCAGAGAAGGCAATCGTTTCTTCCCTTGGAAACGTTACGACGTATTGGAAAATATGGTGGTGTGAGGTTGTCAGGAAACTGGATTCAGGGAGGGAGACGGGAGGAAGGAAAAGCAGGGTGTGGGGGGGATGGAGGAAAGATGCGGCGAGTGATAGATTTGTTGGGGCGGCGACGGGATGAGAGAGGGGTGGAGAGGAGTCCGCCTACCTGGTGGAGAGCTCGTCCGATGCCACCAAAGACATATTTCTCTCGACATAGGCGACCTGAGATGGTTACCAGGGTGTGG
This sequence comes from Calopteryx splendens, assembly GCA_002093875.1. Classification (NCBI taxonomy): domain Eukaryota; kingdom Metazoa; phylum Arthropoda; class Insecta; order Odonata; family Calopterygidae; genus Calopteryx; species Calopteryx splendens. Next base: position 825,374 of record LYUA01000146.1, read on the forward strand.
GAGCAAACGCGATATTCTCTTTCGGAATATCGCATACTGTACGTATAACTGAACACACGGCATGGCAAACCGGTGGAGTTAAAAGTATTGACCTAATTTATATTCCTGTAGGAAATATTACCATATTTCGGTTTTTGAAGGACACCTCCAACATGAACTCGAGATTTCATTCATCGTGATCCTTGATGCATATGTGCTGCATAATTGTTTTCCTTGAGAAATTTGGAAGTACTGAGACAGATATATGATTCCGCAAGAGAGAGGAGAGAAACAAGGTTCATTCAAAAGTATCAGGTTGAATGGCATTCCGATCATTCACCTCGTTAAAACGAAGATTGTTTAATGCAGTTTTGATTAGAAGGATTTTAGGTGGCCCGAAGATTATGTTTGGCACATACCCTGTTCAATGAACTAGTAAATCATGAACAATGATAAAATCATGTTACACCTAAACACCCGACTCGGGTTTTATTCTCGTGATAATTGACAAATTTGATCATATATATTAAATAAATCTTAATATTGCTACGAACCTACTGCAGTAATTCCATATATGTTGTGAATGCGATGACACTAATTTTATACCATTTCATCGATAGCATAAAGAATTTGTCGTCTTACTTTCATCAAATTACGGATTAAATGGCTAAAAGATAATCCATTCGTGTTGCTGAGAAATATTTAAAAAAGTGATTTAGAAAAATATCAACCTCAATTTTAAAAGCAATGGTCTCGAGTGATCAGTTTTAAAGATGTAGCGTGCATAGAAAATACATTTTATCCGAAGTACGATGGATAATAAATCTATTTCGTTATTTTTATTAGCAATAAAGGAGGCGAGGCTCAAGTAACCACAAAGTTAAGTAGCCCACTTTCTCAAGAGAAAATCGATTAAAGGTAATACTTGCGATCAAAAGAAATGATTTTTTTTTGCGACTGGCCCTTGCCCTATCACAACAGCCGCCCCTCACAGTTCTGGTGTACGGGAAATCGCTTGCGAGGACAGCTGACCCGTAACGGCTGGGGGAGCGAGGAGGAGTGAGCACACAAACGAACCGCAGAGAGGGTCCGGCGAACGGCCAAATCCGAGTGCCTTTAGGGGAAAAAGTGAGAGGAAACAAAAGAAATGAAAGGACGCCCTGGATCTTCCCAAAGGGAGGCTCTAACAAGGAAGGAATGCTGTGAAGCCCGTAGGACGAGGGGAGGCTGGGAAGCATTTTCCAATTCAAGAATTTCGAACAGGACCAATCGGGAAATCCCTCACTGACCCGAAAAAGGGGGCTAGTATAGCCCGTTCTTTTCTTTCTCCAGGCAGAGGAACAAAAGGATCGAGGGAAAGGGAGACATTCTGAGCTGTAAGTTGGTCATGAGACGCACCTTCAGGCTTAGATAATGCAGTTTAGAACAAATTAATGTTAGACTGTGGTCAGCACCCTATACCACAAACACCTTTCTGAAAAATATTCGCTCCAGCCATAAAACCACACCCGTTGGCAGCCTTCTGACAAAACGGATACGCACGATCTTTAATCCTGAAGAATGTCAATTAACAAAAGGAAAACAATAGGCCCTCAAATTGGACCGAAATACCCACGGCCTTCGTAGCAATACCTTAAGTGGCAGGGGTTTCTGAGAAAATCTACCAAGTCTTCACCGTTAACAACAATGATTAAATCCCTAGGAATTATCGCCTCCGTGCCGCGAAGCTGTGATTTCCATTAGATAGGCCAAACCTTCAGAAGGTTGAATCCCTTAAAGGTTTTATACTGGGACTCCAAAGAGATATCAGGAAATAAACACTTCAGATTGTTATTCAATGCAAAGCATGCCTGGGAAGGTCCCGAACACGATATTATTTTATCCAACGCGACATTTTTCAAAAATGAGGAACGATACTTTGCACTTCTCATTAGAGAAGCATTATTATTCATTAAGAAAAGCAGGAAAATTAATGGAGAGGACAGTCACACACTCGGATGATGGAACAACGTGGTGGAAACCCCGTAAACAGATTCCGCTAAGCTCTTAAGTATAATAATTAACAAGGGTCAAAAATAGAAATATTTAAAGGGCTTAAATGATAATGAATTCAAGGATGATATCACCGATGCGTTAAATTTTTAATTTTCTAACGTCATGACCTCATCATGTTCAAATTTTGACATCGTTGTTGAGATCTAGTCCATTAAATCTTCAATTAAATTTTTAAAACTCAGTTAATTTAATTTAAGTTGCGTGAAAAATGGAGGAGATTTGGCGTAGGTAGTAGTATTTCAATCTATGAAGAAAAAATTCCGGCCATATGGCGTCAATGCACCTTACGAGAATAGTTCCCTAAAAGACAAAGTTACGTTCCCTAGGGACTGGAATCCACGGTCTCTTTGATTTACGGTTTATTTATCTAATTCCAGATAGATGTAATGTAACGGACAAATAACTAATTCGTCAGGTAAAGTTAGGCAGCACGGCTATACATTCGAGGTCACATATTAATTAAATGATAAATCTAATTAGATGATTTAATCGAACCACTGCGTCCACCTCGTAGATACACTTTTGAATTGGGTGCGAATGGCGAGAGTAACTTCAATAATAGTAATAAACCTTGCCTTAGAGTTATAAAATCCAACAGACTAATCTAGATGATATATTATATTATAAATCTAGATCTAAATATATTATACTATACATTTAAATTATAAATTCAGATAGAGTAAGCAGAGCAACTTAAAACACATAAAGTGTTAAAAAATTTGGTCCCAGGTTTACTTGATCTAAATTTCTTAGGAAAGAAAAATCACAAATGGCGTTATGGCGTATTCACTGCAACAAATTATGGTGTACTGAATGAGATCTGTGGGTCTACGTGCTTTTCATGTTTCACAAAGTAGATCGAAAGCCTTAGGATGAATACCTTTGATTCAATGCAATGCAATGAGATTCGAGCAGCGGCACGGAACCGTGGCCAAGATAAAACTTCTTCCTGTTCGCAAACCAAAAATAGCTCAGCACGCCATCGCCAATTCTTGAAGTGTGAGAGGAATATCCTTTCCCTCAATCGTAACTCATGGACTGAAACGGCCTCAAGACACGTGCAAGGCGCAGCGGCCCAGTGCAGCGAAAGTTGAGACGGGAAATAAAAGTCAAATTCACCCAGAGCTCCGGGTTCTCCCGTCACTCTGAATAAATTGTCTCTACCAGCAATTCCCAGTACCCAACTTCATTGGAGTGAACATTATTTATTCCGAGTGTGCAGTAAGAAAGATATCTCTATCAAATGTAGTGGTAGTTGATGAGGCAGAAAGGCAGTTTTTTAATGTTCAAATAATAACTTTCATTCAAAGCCTCGATTGAAAAACAAATGTCGAAGGTTTTTTACCCGAAAATATTTTCAACGCGATTGGAAACTTTAAATACGACCATTTACAGACTCGTAGATAAGCAATACAAAATATGAGTAATAGCGGTAAGCATCGGAAAAAATTCTATTCTAAATACATTCAATATCTCTTAGAAACAGTTAATAGATAAAAACTGGCCCACTCTATGCATAAAATAATTAAATAGAATTAATGTTAAAAAAAGATTATATTTCAATCAGCTCAGACCAAAATGTCGTTTGAGGGGAAAGGATGAAAAAAATCCGTCTCTCAAATAGCATACTTCAAATTTCTCTACGGACATACCTACTCCTCTGCCTTTCTCTCCATGCCATGCAAACATTTCCTGCCACTCAACTATCACACTTCAATGCTCCAGGAGCTACAACATTAGTGACGGGGCAAACAAATACTCAATATTTTTCTGCTACACTTTTAGAAAAATATTACCTATATCTTAAAAGGCAATATAGATTCAGAAATTATATTGTTCTTTTCATTCATACATCGATGTATATACTTCTTAATCATTCAATAACCACCATTATGTACTGGAGTATATAGTGACCTTGGTCTGATCTGCTTTATTGAGTAGAAAAAACTTGTAAAAATGTATACTAAAAGAGAGAACCCAAAATGAGAACTTGCGACTTCGATTTAGGCTCACTGGCAAATTCAGACGTAGGCATTATAATTTAAAAAAACAAAATGGACTCATTTTCTCTCTCAACCACACTGACCATGACGTAATTCTCCTTTTTTCTCTTTCACTCCACTCATCCCCCTCAGCGATCCAACAAATGCTGACGGCCGTGCCTAGACTCGCATTCACCCCACAGGGGGCGCCGCATGATCCCTCACACCGTCCCCTCTCCCCTTCACCCCGATCACAATCAACTCTGTTCCTCCGCCTCCTTTTTTTCAATTCACCCTCGTTACTGCCATCCCACGCGATGGAACTGCATGCCCCCATCCCCCTCCCCTGACACCCTTTCCATCCCCACTCTCTCTCCTCGACCCCCACCCTCTGCCCTCCGATTCAGCACGAGAGTGCATCGCCACCCTCATTCCACATCCTTCTCAAATTCACCAATCAACCTTCACTCTTCCTTTTTATCCCTCTTTCCCACGCTTAAAAAATGCATAACAATACGTGTGCACGTTCCATGCCCATGCAACCCTTCCCAAATAGACATTCCTTGTGATTCATGTGGGGGACAAAGAAAAATGAAGGCAGTAAATTAGTGAAATAGATGATATTTTTATTTGAAATAGTTATATGTAAACAGGCCATACCATACCAGGGCTGTAATTTGGTACTGGGATTTTTAGTTTGAACTATTGTATTTTTTGCAACAAACTTTTTCTTTCATAGCATGAAGCTCTCCAACCATCGGGGCATCTACAAACCTAACGATATTTAACTATTTATTCAAAGCATTCATCATTTATAAAATCTTATATGGCGCTCTACACTATTTTAAAAATGAAATTAAAGTTCCTAATTTTATCCTTTACGTTTTAAGGAAACGGTCATATTGTTAATTGGTCTTGCTACTTTAATCGATGTGAGGATAATTGTTGATCTTAAATAAGATTAAATGACAAAAACTTTGCCATAAGTTAATGCGCAACTTGTTTTGCAATTATTTTTTCTTGATTTTTCACTATATGGCATAAAAAAGCAAGAGAATATCTAATTACAAAACTCAGTAAAAAGATAAAGTCTACTTATTACTATGAGCAGTTTTCATGGCTAATAATACGCATAGAAAGATACATCGGAACTTACAGTTGTAATTTATAAAAACAATTGAAACATTTTTGCCATCAATATACATTTTTATTTGAATATTTTATTATATTTTAAGATTTACCTTCAAGTGCAGTGAAGTTAATAACCAAAAAGCAGTCTAAGTGGATATTTTTCGGTGTACATCAAAGAGACACTTAGATTTGGATACCCAGACACCTATTTGTTCCTGCACCAAATTATTACCTATAATTTCTTTCACACACAGCCCTTCAACATATTATCGTATCATGTTTCTATAACTCGATCCCATATCTTTCCCACTCTCCCCCCTCTTCTGAACTCTCAACCCTTTTAAAGCCAAAGGCCCGTCCAATCACCACCCCGATTCCCGCATCACCCAAAGGGACCCAATCATCAAGGCTCCCACAGTCGACCCACAGCCCCTCCCTCCCTCCCTCGCCCCTCTCCTCACCATGCAGGGGTTAGCAGTGTGAAGTGGCGGTCGCGGGGGTGGGGGTGTGAAGTAGAGATGGGGTTTGAGGCCTGCCACCGCGTGAAACCAACTTGCTCACTTCCCCCCTCCTCTTGCTTGCACTAAACCTCCCAAAACCTTTCGCCTTCCGACATATTCCTCTCTCTCCTCCTCCTTCCTCTCCTTACCCCTCTGCTCCACAGCCATTCTGGAAAACTAACCACCGTCAATCGCGCTTTCTCTCCGCCCAGGTTAGTCGGTACCTACTTATTGGTTTCCCTCATCATAAAATCGCCCTCACCCCAGGTGCGAATTATGTACGAAAAATTGTGAGGCAATAATGATATTTCATTTTCCAAATATGATTAATATAAATTTCTATCATATTAAGTTGAACAAAAACTTATTTTCTATAACTAACAGTCACTCTAATTTCTCATTAGATCACTGATATTTCATAGTCTCGAATATTGCTTCATTTTCCACAATGTTCAAATCAGAGAACTTAGCTTATCACGTGAACTTCTTAATTCATTAATTAGCTATCTATTCTGCTAACAGTCATGTTTTAAATTTACTATTAATTGATTTTATCCCTCCTGTTTTAGTTTTTAAAAACGTAGATATTCTAATTCTTCTCTGCTTACAAATTTTAACGTAAAAAATTTATTTTCAAATTATACCTTACCTAGTGAAGCTCCATTAGACTGTAATCATAGTAATTCTGCAATAATTAATTACCTGCTTTAATTATGACAATGTCTTTAAGCATTTTCATTCAATTTATTAATTCTATGTCCCAATATGCTAATGCAACGTATTGGTTGTTTAGTTCAAAGTCTTAATTTTTAACTAGCCTAAACTTTAAATAGGTATGCCTATCGTAAACAGTTTAATCTTTTTTGTTCATGATATTTTGTTTTTAACTATCATTAGTGATTCATGAGTGGTCGCTTCATATTTACTATTTCATCTCTTGTCATAATGTAACTTATCGTCGTTTACATAAGAACAGTCTCTACTTTCGGTTAGGGTATAATTTCAGTGGTTTTAATTAAGTTCGTAAACTTCTCGTCAATATTTGTGGTTTTGAGCTTCCGTCATATAATTTACTTATCATAAGGTCATAGTACTAATAATCTTTGATATTTGCTTTGGGACCAAATATTTCAATCCCGTGAACTAAAATTAAAATATTTTGATGCCAATATTGTTTCCCATATTGTTTTCCTTGGTATGAACTGAATGGTTATATTATGTATATATGAGTATTTATTAGCGAAAAAAAAATTATTTTGCGATATTCAGTGCTGTAAATGAAAATATGGAAATATGGAGGAAAACCTCATTCGTCTATATGATCGAGTGTCATTACAGTTTAGACATTGATGAAACTTCATACTGTTCCATTTTTTGCTCTTTCTCGGTGGTACAGTATTCCTCTATGTTGGCCTAATCTTTACCATCCTACAGTAGTGCTTAAAAGCTAAGACTTCAATTTCTCTGCATTTTAACTCTATCCAATCACATTTTTTATTTCCTAAATCTAGGACTAGGGGCGCAGTAGTCGTAGAGGGTAGAGTCGTCGCAGAAAGGTAGAGCGCTGAGCTACTAACCGGAAGCCCAGGGTCCGATTCCGGGTTACCCTCATCCACCAAACCGACCTCTGGGCTGGTTACTGTGATTTAAATCTAGTTTCAATCATTTGTTAGCCACCACCAAAGCAATCAGTCCAAAGGATGAAGCTCATCAAATAAGAATGAAAATTGGGGATTCTTTTATATTGAGATCCGATTTTGTGTGAATTGGAAATAGAGGTAGTAGTAACCAAATGAGTGAGAATATGTATCGGGTGTTGGGTTCGCCTAATGAGGATGAAGGGCGAAAGCGAACAACGGCGCAATGCGAGATGGACGTTGGTACTTCCTTTTTTTCATTCCATTGCACCCATTTAGTCGCAATAGGAGGACGAAAGTGAGGGTGATGTGGTGCTATTTTCACGTTTTGTTATGCGTCGGAAGAAAGGTACGATTGCCACTATTTCGTTTTTGAGCGCTGCGTAAGTAATGCTGTCGGCCCTCCCAATCATTATGAAGATCGCTTTAATTTTTATTAATGAATTTGCTCGTTCGGCACGCACCCGCGGGGCGAGGTTGTTGACGCGAAATTGGATTCGGGGACTCATTTCAATCGAGAAAGAAATATTATTCAATGAAGGGATATCGAATTCTATTTGTCTCATCGATATAAATTTGCGAACGTGCAAAGTCGTTATGTATTATTGTTTCGCTGCAGCGGGCCTTAATTAAAATCCGCACGACGCTAGTGGAAGCACGAGCTCAAATATTGAACCGATAAATGAGTTTGATTAGCCGGATTCCCAATGTTTGACCAAGGAATCCAATCAAATGTCAGCTCTTTTAACGAAATGGTGTAACAATATTCCTTTTGTTGCAACTTTGAGTTAAAAGATTTCCCATTGCCTACATGGCCATTCCAATTGGATTCTCACTTTGTTCCGAAGGAAATTTCATTTTTTTAAATACAGATTTGTCTAAATCATTAAAATTCAAACAAGAGTAAACTTACAGCACTCAACGCAGCTAAAATTATGTATCTGCTAATGCTCAATTACCGAAAGAAATAATTCTAGTATATGTTTAAGCCATCTACAAAGAACTATAATAGAAAATGATATCAAAGAAGACACTGATATCTATTTGCTTTATTTATTTATCTACTAGTTATCTTCTTAAGTAATTACACATGTAGATAATTGATTAAGTACCTATAATGTTTTCGAAGTACAATACGGATATAATATCACAGAACTTGTCTATGTAAATTCGATATAGTGATTATATCACTTGAACGTCATACCTTAATTTTACTACATGGTTTACTATTTTTCTTCATTTTCATCATTTGGACTTCAATCAAAACGATGACCCTTCTACTGTCCTGAATTCATTGTATTATAATTTGGAATATTGAAGAATTATGGTTTACTAGTCTCATGCTTTTGATTTCCTCAGGTCTCTTTGCTTAGTGGGATTAACATTAAATTTAAGTGCATATGTCATATATAAATCTTAATTAATATAATGCTAGAAATCAAAAATTTATTATGACTGAACATAATCTCTGTACTACAATACAGTTAGTATACAGAGTATAAAGAGCATCACTAGCACGAGAAGGAATTCTTACAAAACATGAACGCTGAAGCGCGTCTAACATAGTTCTGCAAAGTCAACTTCTCATTTCCTATTGAACTATCTCAGACAGAGGATTGATGCTAAAACTAAAAAATACAAAATACGACGGTTGAAATAAGAGTAGGATGGGAAGAACCTCGCATCAAATTTAAGTTCTTATGACAGAGGATTCTATTCATTAGGATAACGACAGGGATCAACCATCTGTTATGACTGAACAAAATGTCCTTACTTTGAGTATATAATGAATATTTTGAAATTGAGATCATCCTGGCCATATTGCTCCTTCATCCCATCCACAGTGATATTTTCACCAACGCAAAGGCAAAGAGGGAATAAATATTTAAGGAATATTTTCTTCCAAATGAGATGAAGAAAAAAAAATGCAAAATTGAGAAATGGGGAGACAGGAAAGGCTATCTCCTTAATTCCTCTCATTTCTAGAGTCCCGAGAGAAATCTTTGAAAGCTACGTCGAGGAGGGAGAGGAAGGACTAACTAGAGGCTGAGACGCAGCAAATTAAGTTACTCTCAAGAAGTTCCCTCAAGTTCCCACAAGCAGAGGAAAAAGATTAAATAAGCCAATAGGATAATCCTTTTCTTTTCTTTCCCACTTTCTGAATCACACTTATTATTTATTATTTACTAGCTACAGCTTTAATTCTTATGTATGATTTACTAGCTCACTAGGTTGGAATTCGGCACACTCCTTTATGTTTTCACTTGAAAAATTAACAATGAATTTAAAAAATTGCCGAAGGTTTTCCCGCCAATTTATTTACATCTAATGGATTAAACTAACAGCTCACAGTACTCCAGAATTAAATGGAATTAAAATTTCGTAGATTTTACTCGGAAAATGTTAACCTTAAGATCAATTTGTTCTCAGTGGAAAGTAGCTATACTATTTTTTAGCTAAACAATAAAAATGTATCATCTTCGATAATAACTTGAACTATACGCCAAAATAAAACAGATATTCAGAATATATTACCACTAAAGCATTTACAAGATGCATAGAAAGAACTATTTCAGGATAATTTGGAATAATATTTCAAAAATCAAAAACACAGTAATCAACCAGAAGGTCGGTTTCGTAGGTGAGGAAAGAGCTCACCCAGTAGGTATTAAGCCCAACGCCATGTGAAATTCACACATAAGGGTAGGGTGGCCAGTTCCTTTCCCTATATGGCCAGTGATTTCTCAGAATGACCTGGTACCTAAAAAATGGTAAACAGCTTCGGTGAAGTTGAGGGTACCCGGAATTCACCCAGAGCTGAAACCGGGTCCTTCGGCTAGTAGCTCAACGCTCTACCCACTGCACTACCGCACCCATTATTTCAGAAATAGGTCAATAAAGAAAACTAAAATAAATATTCTCCCATTTGATATTCGTAGCAATAAGCCGTCAGACTGCATGAGCAGTTTCAAAATTGGTATATTCTTTAAAATTTTCTGCCACCCGAATGATAGCAATAATATCTTATTTTTGAAATAGCATTCGGGAAAATAAAAACAGTTTCAATGAGTTCTAAACATCCTGTTTAGAATTCATTGATCATTCAGGGATGATTGGTGGAGCATGGGTAAAAATAAATGAACTCCCAAACTTTATTTAATGCTCCAATGAAATTTCCTACGTTTCACCACATCAACGTTTATTTGAAAAGGCCAAAAAAATAGATGAATCATGAAATAAGCATTTTGCATGTCTTTAAGGTGCCAGTCAAATAATGGAATACACGTTTTTATAAATTGTAAAAATGAGAATATACACAATTGCATATAAATTTACTAATGTGAAACACTGAAGTGAGAGTATACGATAAAAAGGATCGAGATGTATTTATACCTTTTAATAAAAGAGTGAGTGGGTAAATGAGAAGTTTAATATATGCATGTGCACTTCTCGAAACCTTGAGAGAACAATATTTGGCGCCAGGTCATCTCTTGAGATACCTTTCACTTTTCCTATCCGTGTCTCACTTTTTTATATCGAGAGAGGCCGGAGCAGGAAGATAAAAAAAGAAACGAAAGAAATACGATGAGAGGGAGAAGGAAAAGGCACAATAGGAGCTGAGGGATCCTGGGTGTAATACTGGAATGAATGCTCTCCCTCTCTTGAGTGAGGCAGCCGATTCGTTGCCGCTGGGGAAACGGGGAAGTGGGAAAGCGAAGGACTGAGGAGGGGGGAGCTAGGAGGAAGGGCGTCGATGAGGACCTCTCATGGAATCCGAAGGAATTAAAGTGGCGGGAGAGGCGGGAGTGAAAGGTTCCCCGAAGTCATCATCATCACCACCATCTTCATCACCAGATGAAGGACATGGCCAAACGTCCGTCATCACCCTCCTCTCCCCTTCCCCCATCACCGCTCGCTCCTTTCTCATTCCGGAGAAAGCCATTTCACTTCCCGTCAGTCCGTTACCAATAACGACATTCAAAGCTGCCTTTCTATAGTAGAATAAATTTGGATGCAGATAAAGATGCGATAAAAAATAAACAATAGAATCCAATTCCCTACTCACCATAAGATATATGAATGAACTATAAGTTGAGATAATGTACCAATTTAAAGGTAGCTTCTTCCAGTACCTTACCTAGTATTCATTATTCTCCAAAAAAATAATTACATCAATTTTAAGAGTCAGGATTCTCTACATGATTTTATAAATGCTAACAATCATTGATAATTGATTTTTTGCATTCATGAAAACGTAGGTACCCACTGAGCCATTATCAGTCTCCAAAATTTGGGTATAATTACAAAATTTAAACGTCTATTTTTAGAGGTCTTATAAACTTTCGACAGTTTTTCAAAGCTGAATGATAAACTGCCAAATTAAAGTAATAACTCTCTCTACCACAGTTGACCAAACGAAGAAATGCAATTCTCAAACACCTACGTGATTATCCGACCTTGATTAGTTTCTGATCTCAGCTACCCCTAGTCCCTTGATTCATACTCAAATCTCTCCGGAGAGATATTTTGAATCGAAATTTTTCTAGGTGAATGAAAATATTTCTAAATGTTTCAGTGCATAATGCTTACCAACTATGGCTTTTGTACTTAATCCTCTCTGTCGTCACCTTGTAATTGGTAGCTGGGTACAACTGGGTTATTTCGGTGATCCACAACATGAGTGGCAGCTAGTAAGATGTTATTAACTATTGGAAACGGATGATGGGTGATAATAAGTGAATGATTAAAGCGCAGACCATGCATCACTTTCGATGGCATTTTTTGCCATGGAGAAAAAAGCACGCTTCTGGCACGGCCGAGAGTTTACTCACCAAACACAAACCTTCACTTAACCAGAGGTACCATTTATTGTCACACTTTAACTCCCATAACTTCTTATTCACTTTTTACTTCCCTCTTCCCCGCCCCCAAGAGAGCTTCTGATAGAGAAGAGACTGATGTAAAGAGAATGGGTGGATGAAGAGAGGGGTGGCTGGAGGGATGAGAATTGAGGAGAGGAGCAATTGTAGGCGGGGGAATTGAGTGAGGGGCCAGAGAAAGGGGGGTCGGGAAGACGGATCCGGAAGCGAAGGGTCTGGAGATGTTATGATAGGCTTAAAGGAGAGAGGGAGGGAGAGAGTGGTGCGGAAATGGGGATGAGGTGGTGTGTGAAACGAGGCAGGGAAGAAAGATGCTGGGAAATAAGGGAAGTTTATTCGGCGGCGTAAGAGTTTGGTGAACTCGAAAGGAAATGAGGGAAGGGAAGTGAAAAGATGTGAGACGAGAAGGAACAAGAGAGAAGCAGAGAGGAGTGTAAGAGAAAGGAGAGGAATATGCGATTGAGTGCGATGGAGACGGAAATCGTCAAGTGGTAGTTGCGCGTCGTATGAACCGAATGCAACACTTTCTGCTTCCCCTCAATTCATACGGAATGGTATTGGCCTATTTTCCGGAATGACTCATTCAACTATGTTACCAATTTATACCCACGCGACGAAGATGACTTTCTCTTCGTGGTTTTTCTTTCATTTTCATATTTCGTCGTCTTTTTCCAATATGACGGATCAATTACCATGGATGTGTTCCGTCTATATACTGCTTCCAAGTAATACTACCAAAATTGCTTGACCGTACATGGAAAAGGGCATTTACTGCTTTTCAAAATATAATTTTGGACAAAAATCACACATTTAAAGTGGTCTTTTATTGCATAAAGACAACTATCAATTCATTGAAGCGAAAAAGGAACGGTATTTTGATGGTAAATTTATGGTGAACCTACTTATTAGAAAAATAAAAAGGGACTGTTCAAAGTCATACATGCAAGGCCTGTCCAAAATCGAAGACCGAAGAAAAAATACCTAACTTTTGAAATAGTGCTAATGAACCGGCGCATCGTAATATCAATTTTAGCGCCATGCATTAGGTACTCCAAACTTTAGGATCGCATTGGTTTCATTAAGCTACAGTAATTATTCATCAAGCAACATGCGCTTCAGTAAACGTATCTTTGGTAGCAATTTTCAGCAAGTTAAGCAAAGTATCTTGAAGAAAAGCGTTCCTTCGCGAATTTTTGCTTCAAATTATGGAGAGTTTTCAAAGGTTGAATCCGAATTTTTAATAAGATAATAATTTAATTCGGACGCAATGTCATAAGTTGTTCCAGAATGGGCAAAC
>LYUA01000146.1:872163-883064 GCA_002093875.1 Calopteryx splendens
TTAATGATCCGATGTAAAGGCCAAAACGGCTGTTTTCGGATCAATTGGTAATAAATAAATAAAAAAATTGGTAATAAATATACGCATCTTTTAATTAAAGAGAATTCAGTATAACTATATGACTCGTGGAATTGTTTGAGTTTCTTTTAGGCTTGACCAAACTTCTCTCCTAGGTATTAGGAATGGCCGTAAGTCACCACAGTAACTTATGAGGAGTAGTCACGGCGCGGCGTGTTCACGATATTTACATATGATTCAAATAAACTATGCCGGTGGACCGTTGATTTTGATTTTATGAGCATTTCCACTCGTGTCCAGACACCATCCATGCATGCACGTATCTACTACCAATGGGTACGTAAGTCATTTCGGATCCCAGCCTCCCGAAGCACCTCTCAATTCCTGGTTCCCAACATTCGGCAATTCCAGCAATCATCTATGGATGAGCAATCGGAACGTTGGGACACGCAATCGCCGGGACGGACTCTCGATGTCCCGCCCCTCTCTCTCACTTCCCTCTCCCACCCTCTCCCTGCCCTTCGTTTTTTTGTCACGCGGAGGCGTATTCGTCGCGCAGATTGACGATCTCCGATCTCGCGGGATAATCCCGGAGTTGCGACCGAGCCCACCGCCTCATTCATCCCTCCGAAAATTGCCTCCGGTTCCGTACGCGTTCCGGCATTTGCACGCTTCGGTCGTCAAATGATTCGTGAAAAAAACCTCGTCTTGTTTTCGTCCCCTTTTGAATTTCATTCCTATAAATGATGCATGCCCACACTCAATCAGCTGGCAAATCACGGGGGTAGAAGAGGAGAGACCAAAGAAATGAAAACAGAATGCATCCACGCATAACTCTCAACCTGGCATCAAACGACTTATTAGAGCACCATCTTCTTTTGGTACCAGACTTTAAAATTCAAAGGCTTAAATTTTTTACGTCAGTTGCAATGCGCACCTTCACGAGATAATTTTCTAAGTACAAAGGAAGTCAATAAGCAAATATTTTTCTTAGCACGCCGAGAAAAAATGATATCGTTTATCTGTCATTCTTGGGTTTGGAAACAAACATCCAAGTCCATCATCACATATCATCATAAAAGAGAGAGAAATATTACGATTGCAAATTCTTTGTCAGAAAATTCATTCTTTGACTAATAACCAGTATTCAAATGAATGAAATGACGAGGGAAAGAGTGAGAGAATAGGTTTCCCTTTCATTGGCTTATAAGAGAACATATTATTATGCCGCTAATAATTACATGCCAAATCTATTAATGAAAAATACACTATAAAAGAAACACGCTATAAATGCATAGAATTATTTCTCAGACCTGGTAGTTTTCCATAAGTTGTAATCACTAATAATTTATAGTAAGAAGTAGAAAATCTGTTTGTTTTCTTCATTGGTGTAATTGGTTATTATGCATCAACAATGGATTAAATCTAGTGGTCATCATTCTAACTATGAATAATTCGTCGAAGTGCCAAAGAAAATTGAGTATTGACAGAAAATAAATAGGAGTGATCTAAAGCATAAACTATTTTATTTAGGTATACGTACGTATTTCTACGTCTTTTAATTTTTTTAAATAGCAGCCCATGAATATGTCATACCAGTTTCAGTATTTAAACGAAATAGGTATTATACTCTGTATTGTTATATCCAAGTTTCTTTTGGAGATATCAATTTGATGAATACTTGATTACCAGTAAATAAAATAAGCCGCACACACTCAAACCAACTATATTTATTGACAAAATAGACCTAGCAATACTTTCAAGCAATGAGGCGGGTAATTTCCGAAAGTAATTGATTCTCATCAGGAAATATCCATAAAAATGGGTTTCTTAATCTTCAGTACATTTTACTTCATCGAAGTTTGAGTATTAATCACGTTTATAAATATATTTCTTTTCCTTTAATTTAGAAGAGCTTTTTTAGTTTCATCGCCTTAAATGTACACATATTAAGCAAAAAATTAGAACATAAATCTTTAATTTAAAAGCGAAAATCAGCATTACTCTATTACTATAGAAAAAACATTTTGTGGAATCCAGAAAGTGTAATATGAAGCAACATACAACACCAGCAATTTTACTAAAACCTTTAATTTAATTTTTATGAGAAAATATTGTTCTTTTAAATTATAAATTGACAAAAAATTGGGTTTCAAGGTTTAAGACTAAAACGCCATTCAAAAATCAAAATACCATTGCCAACGTTCATAGAAATAGACGGTGGGAATAATTTATGAGTAAGGAAACACGAACAGAAGCATTAAACAAACTGGGTGGCAACTTTTCAAGTCCCACTTTCTTTATTTCAACTCTCATTCCTTGTCCTCTTACTCCTATTTGTAAGGGGGCATTTAAGGAAAGTAGGTAAATCATGGTGAACACCCCCCGGGTGTGGAAGAGAAAAGACTGACGGTTGGTTAGCTGGGAAGGCCAATTAAAATTAAGGAAAGAAATAAAATGAAACTAGCTCCCTACGTTTTCGGCTCTACGGGAGGAACCCAAAGGAGAGATACCCCCCTTCTCGAGTTCAGACTACTTTAGAAATAATAATAGTTAATCCGGGAACAAATCTTCACTAAAATGCGAGGGATCCACCGGAGAAGGCCTTTTTATTTGGGTCTGTACGATCCTGTGGTGGGGGAAGAAGAAAGGGTTGTTAGGGAAACTTCCCGACGCATATCATTTCAGGGAAAAGCAGTGATGCACACAAAAACTTCCCACGGAAAACTTTGCGGCTTCACGAGCGCGGTGGGAAAAAGAAGAATTCGATGACGATTTATAAAGATAGTCGATTTTCTCCCATTCGTTTCACCTGACGGGATTTCACGGGAAGGCAGAAAATGAGGCGGCAAATAGCGCGTGGGATGGATTAAGGAACGGTGGAGGGGGGGGGATAGATGGAGAGAATGAGAGAGGTAGGGGGAGAGATGGGGTGCTTCAACTTCCCCAGCGGAGGGAGGGGAGGCCGATCTCTCAAGCGACACGGAAGTAAGCGAGGGCGAATCCTCCAGTTCCTTTGTCAAAATATACCGCGAGTTTCGTGTGTACTTGCATTAAAAGGAGACTCCTGGGAAGAAGGAAAGTTTCAATATTTCAGTGGAAGGAGGAGATTACATTTTTTATAGCAAAGGGGACATCTTTAGCGCTGAAAGTTTTCTCGTAACAAAGGTGTCTTTTCCGTCGGGATTGGGAACTTTCCCAGTATTCCTGGAAGGAAAGAGTGTGATAAAAAGATCGATGTTACAAAGACAACGGTATATATATTTTTTGATAGCACAGAAGTAGGTTGTCGTGGACATCATTGGAGTTTTTGCAACGGTGAATGAGAGTAAGAATCACGCAAAAATACTAAAAGAATCCCAGATAATTTTCATCATTTTTTAAAGCATAAAGGCTTGATAACATTTAAGTTTTCAGAAAATGGAGGTGATTGGAATTGAAAAATCAATCCACCTAACGACGGCCAAAAGAACTTCGAGTGTGAATATTCTGAAATCACATTATTAAAGACAAGAGTTTATTGCAATTTAAGATATTAAAAACTTCAAAAAATCTTGAAATGCAACATGCTATCGCCATTACATTGCATCGGACACAGTATTTAGAAAAAAATTATTAAACTGATGCCTATTAAACCACATAAACGGAGTCAGGAACAAAATTTAGTCCCGTAATAAGCTGCTGCCTTTGATGATGTTATCGAATCAAAGTGAATAGTGTTTTACCTGAGAATATTTTCAATTATTCTATGCATAATCAATAGTAGTTAATGCATTTTACGATACCATTCAAGAAATCAGTGTATGATCATGATGAAGATTCAGGTGGAATTTCAAAAATTGATATTCTAGCCAAATTTAAATTCTTAATGGTTTACAATCATTGCTTGGGGCTTGCATTCTAGAGCCTCTACCCCACTGCTGGAGATCGGTTACCTTGGTTGTCTTCATTCCCGTCCTGTCCATTTTCCAGACCGCGGCTGCAGCGGCGGGGTGGACGCTCATGGCCGCCGTCTCCTCCTTGTCGTCCACGCAGATGCCAGGTGTCAAGGTGGGCGAGTCCAAGCTCACTATCCCCGGCTGGAGAAGGAGCGCCTCCTTGAGCGTGGGGCCCGGCGGGGGGGCCGAGGGAGCGGAGGCCTCGCCGCCCGCCGCACCTCCGACGCTCCCTACCCGGGCCCGGCCCACACCCACCCCGCAAACGCTCCCGGAGCCGAAACCAAAGTCCGAGCCCGCGACCGTCGAGGAGGCGGCGCTGCCTCCGCCGCCGCCGCGGATCGCGAACTTGAGGACCCCCGAGACCTTCCTCCTTTCCACCTTGGGTGTGCCCTCGGGGTCCCCCCCGCCGAACCTCTTCCGGGGGCCCTCCTTGGGGGTCATAGCGAGGAGGAGTTGGGAGGGCGACGAGGGGGGGTTGGAGGGGGATTTCTTATTCCCCGAGGGGACTTTGGCCTTCGCCGCCACCGCCCCACCACCCCCCTTGAGGGATTCGTCCTGACCCCCCCTCAGATAGGAGAACTGCCTCTTGTCCGCCCCCTTCTCTTGGGACTGCGCTTTCTGCCCTCCCTCCCCTTTGATGGCCTCTCCTTCTTTCCGCCCTTCTTCCGGTCCCCCTTCCTTCGCCCCGAGTTTCCTCCCACCCCTCCCACCGAAGAACTGCCTGCCGGCGACGAACATGCCCTGGGAAGTCCTGAGTTTCAGAAGGCAGCCGCCGTCCCTGCGTCTCCTCCTCTTGTCTCCGAGGAAGGGGATGGAATTGACTACGGGGTGGACTAACGTTCAGGATACGGACTTAAAAAGTTTCTCTTCCCTCGGACGCAAACACGAATTCACTCGATTCTTCTTTCACTGAGTGCCAACTTTATTTAAACGGCGAGAACACAAGGAGTGGGAGCAATTCTTCGCGCAAATGGGATACAGTTTCCGTAAACCTCTTCAGGGATATCCAGGTGGTTTGCCCGACGGAACTATTGATTACTTGCCTAGCTTTAAAGGATGTTCTTCAAAATCCCCTTAGCATAAAAAATAATCCTCTCTAAATTCTCGTTTCCATCAGCATTTACTCAGCTAACACGTGATACCATTCTTGTGACACCATTCGGAGACCACTTTGATACACGTTTCCCTTGGACTCAGCCTGTGTTTTTTGGGACGTCTCAAATCTCTTTCCTCCCGTAGAAATATTCCCCTGTATGGGTCTTTCTCTTCCCTGATCACTCCTCACTGACCCCTCCTTACTGCCGCGAGACGTAAGAGTAGACTGATAAGGGAATAGTTTGTTTTAGATGATACAGGAAATGGGAGAAATGTGTGATTGTATGAATATATAGACTGGGAGGACGTCCGAATCCTGAAAATGTTGTTCTTTTCCTCCCAAGTAACACAGTGCGCTGAAAGGATCGAAAAAACACGCACAGATTCACAGCACAAGAAATCACTTCTCCTGTCCCTTTATTAAGATGAGTGCATGTTCCCCGGTTGTAAGTTCTTTCGCCAAAATAAAAAATATTCTGGTCTCAATCTTTTTTTCATGAGAGCTTGCGAAAAGGAGAGAGGAACGAAGCAGACGGCGGGAAAATTCTCCCGGATGAATAAAAAAACCGAAAGTGAAGGGAAAAAAGTTTCCAACAGTCGCTGAGTGTCCTCTTCTTCGTTTTTCATAGTTTCATTTCCCTCCAAAAAACGCGGAGCGCTGTATGCTCCCTCACTTCCATGAGCGGGTTTCCTCCCGACGGACGCCTTCCTTTACAAGTTACTTCTCCCTATTACCCGCATTTATCATCTCTGTTCGTGACCTCAACTAAAAGAATTGATGATCTCTCCGTCCATCCGCATTGTGAAAACCATGGTAATATCCCCCGTTTCACTTTTTCTTGTTCCTATCCTCCAAATGTCTGCTGCCTTCGACATGCGGTTTTTTTGTTTCGGCACTCTTGCTTTTTCAAACTCTGTTCACCAAAAAGAGGAAGTCTCTCAGCTTACGCCTTTCTTACTAAGAATTTTCCTGTATATTTAAAATACAAAAATCTTTATCTGCTAAAGGAGAAGTATTGACGATAATTGAAGTGTTTTTAAATTAATGAGGTTTCCTCTGGTGATAGGATTATCAAAAGCCAGTCTTTTCAAGATGTGATGTGCCACCCATACATGGGGTAGAACAAATTGGAAGTAAAGCACAATCATGCAATACGTGAAGGCAAATCTGGATCTAATCCCTTTAATGTTTTGAGATCCTGCTTTTAGTGCGTTTACTATAAGACACTTTAATGCACGTACGGATGGATCTGATTCGTTTCAATGAAGACTAATTGACCAAGGCATTGGACAAATTGTGGCAGGTTAAATTTAAGGCATGCTGTCTCCAGTATTTCAGCACAGGATATAGGCATTCCCTCGCTGGAGAGAAAAATTATTATCCTGTTAAAATGCAATAATTTTGACTTATTCGTTCAGTTTTGGCACAAAGTTTGCCTAATCAAACAATCATAACGAGGTTTCAGCCAATGTATCTTAATGAGACATAAATCATGACTGAGGTTTCTTTTTACAAAAAGATTTTATCGCGAGATGCGTGTATACATCTACAAAAATTGATAAAAAGGCAAAATTGAGTTATTTATTCGGAAGCCTGTTAGAATATATCGTTGAGTTTCAGTCTGTTAGTTTATAATGGAAGTTATTATTTAACATTGCCCAAAAATACATGTCTAATAATTGCGTACGTAGGTTGGCGATATAACCAAATGTTTTTTTTTCGTCACTCGGCGGCTTGGAGAGAATATCACAGTGTAAGAATGGCAGCCTCAATAAATAAGTTTTACTGTATACATTCTCTTTTCCCCTAAAAGAAGGTCCATTCACGACGAATCATTTAGGAGTCATTGTGAGCTACAGAATGGCACTCGTGGTCTGGTGGAGGGGAAAGAGCTTTTTACAACTCGGGGGTCAAACCCGCCAGCCGGGTCAGGGGGTAGAGGTCAAACCCGCCAGTCTCGTTATTCAATACGGGGTTTTGCACATGAAAGGTAAGAGGTTTAGTCCCCGAGGAATGAGACAAGGAGATTTAATAAGAAAGTAAATTTTCGGGTTGCCTGTTTTCCGTGCGTTGTTAATTTTTCCTTCCTAATTAGTCCCCGGTCCAATGCCCCCCTTCACCACAAATTAAAGAAAATGAAATGAAAGAAAACGGCACAAGCGCAGTCACTTCTCTCAGCGGATGTTTAATCTTTCACTTTTCCGATTTCCGCAGTCAAATTCCCATGCAGTTACGAAGTGATTTAATTTCTCCAAGATAAAACCAGGAGCAAAGGATCCGTGAACGTCGGAAGTAAAGTCTCTAACCTTACTTCTTTGACTCAATTTGAGAGAGTCTCAAACGGTTCAACCGCCCCTTACTCATTAAGAGGCAAGCTACCAAAACCAATTGGCCACATTTAATTCCTCCTCCCCTGCAAATCAGCGACGGTTGGATAGCATATGAAACAGCTCAATTGAATGAACCGACCGATTCACTCGGCGCCCGATATTGCCAGTAATATTCATCGGGGAGGAAGGTGGGTTCTCCAATTTGGAGATCGGTGGGCAAGAGACCGTTGCAACTCACTCCATCAACCCTCGCTACAAATTCAAAACGCTCAAATTCCCGTAATGATAAGTCAAGAGATTATCCGGATTTCGGGGTTGACCGTCGAATCCGAGAGGGTGATATTAATTTCACCGATGTTCTAAGTGTAGGAGTCGTTTTGAGGTCTCCTTAACATAAAAAGGTTAAAAAAGCTATATTTTAAATTCACCACATTCTTCAAAATGAATGCATCAAAGCAATCCTACGCTGCTGTTTCACTACATGTAATTACGTTCCTTCAACTGTTTTCTTTCCTCGTGGGATGGATGAGACCAAGGGGCAGAAGTGTTGGCAAGATTCTTCTTGTTTTCAGTTTCCTTGAACCAGTTTCTCCTCCTACAGTCCTATTAAATGCACCACGACCATCTCCAGACTATCACCCCAAGTGCCTCTGCCTCTCTCGTAGCCCCTGAAAATTTCTTCCGGCGGCTTATGGATACAAATTATTTTTGTAATAAGCTTTCGCGGCAACCCCTCGCCTAAGCCACCCCCTCACCAGCTCGCATCGCCCATTGCCTCAAAAGCTCACCTCTTCTCTCCAATTCCACCCCTTCTACCAAATTCCCAGTCCAACCCCGAAACTTGGATATTAAGCACGTAAGCCTATCAGAACCGCTCGGGCGTCACCTGAACCGAAGACGATGAGCAAAAAGGTTAAAGGGGGGAAGGCTAGTAGAACGGGACTGCGTAAACGGCGGACGGATCGGAAATGCCAAATATGGCAGGGTTGGAGGATCCAAGGATGAGCCTTTATTGAACGCATGCATGAATGTGCTCGGGGTGAGCCCGGGGCATGGAGCGCATTTAGGGCGGGATGGGTGCGCTAGGCAGGAGGGGTCCTGCCGCTGTCCTGCCGCCCCCTCTACACCCAAGACGGGAGGAGAGGTAGGGGCGGGATGGAAAAAAAATAGGGCTGACGGGGCGACTAACCATGCAGGAGAGGCCTTTTAATACTTCGCCCCCCCCCCTTGGTGCAAACGCCGCCTAACTTCCTCTCCCTACTTATCCCGTAAAAGGGAGAGGAAAAAGAATTTTACGCCCGCGACCTCGGTTAATGACTTGAGGGAGCTCTGGAATTCCATTACGGAACATGAAAAGCCTTCGCGGTACACGCTACTTCCTCTCTCCCTCTCTAGCCCTCTCCCGTTCCCCACAGTCGCAAACACAGTTTCATTTCCCGCGGATCTCCCCTCTGCTCACTCCTTCCATATCCATCTCGCTCGTCCTGCCTGCCTCGTCTCTCCCTCGCGCTCTCAAATTCTCCCACCGTCGAAAAAAATACAAGTTGGGCTTTTTTTGTTCGAGTCTCCCCAAAAACGCAGGGAACGCCACGTTTTTGAGGGCTGGGAGGGGGAAACTATTATCTATTTCTTCCAGCCGTCTAAACCCTAGTTCTTTATTCAATTACTACCCTTCATCTCGGAAAATAATACGGTGAAAGAATGAAAGCGAATTTTTTTTTGTATATCGGATCTCTTCATTTCGACTCAAGAGAGTGGAATTCCATTATCAGGGATAGAGGAAAAAGTAAAATTGAGGTAGGTCGAAAATACAACCTACAGGGAGAGAGTGTGAGGCGGTGAAAATCGTCTGGAAATCATGGGAACGTTGGCATCAGGAGAATAATATATTTACAAAGTAAGCATGAAGCTCTAATGTTGAATTTTCTCAGTTAAAACTTGGTTATTTCTGATCAGTTTTCATATCTCTACAATTACTTTCTTTGTTTTAGTTTCGCTTCGCAGAATGAGCCACCACAAAAATTCTCTCAAGTTAATGATTTAAAACTATTTATCCTTCAACGAGAGATGGAGGTCTTTAATTCTATGCAGAGGCTTGTTAATTTCAGTAACAGCTTATAGTATTCTCCATCCCCCCTGCAATTACTCCACAATCATTCTAAACCCTCATTCCTCCACCCCTCTCTCCTTCTCCCACGTCTCCGCCTCCTTCCGTTTCCAGTTAGGGCAAACTTCCTCGAGCTCTCTCCTCTTCCTTTCAGACCTCGTGCTCGCTCCTTCCTCTTCTCCCGCACACCTCATTCCACGCGCAGCCACTCCTCCTCTCCCGAGTCCCAACTCTTCGCTCAGCCGGCAGCAGCCCCTATTTCTTCTTTGTTCTCGTGGCTCGAGGACGGCGGGAGATATGGAAGTCGGTTGGGGCCTCGGCAATTACCGTCAGCGCTTTATGCTTCACCTTCTCACACAATCTCCCCTCCCGCCCTCTCCGCTCAGCACGGGCCCACGTAACCCTTTCGGCTTCTCCCTCCGAAATCCCCTCCTCAGCGCGCGCTTCTCCCACTCCAACGACCCTGCCAAAGATCCAACCCCCACCAAAATCCTCAACTCGCTAAGGACACTGGGTTCTTCGGATTCTCCTATCGGTCTTCTGTTACCACCAAGTGATATATCACCAGTGCTCTCAGTGGAACCTGGCGAATTTCCTACTCAAAGAGCCTTCTGGTCGCGATCAATTTTTTCCTTCCTTCGTCCCAAAAATGCGACCTCGGCTAGTCTATACCTCTTCTCCCATGGATGGCTCGAAGATGCTCTCACTCCTCACCGCTACCATTGACGCCTCCACGACCGCCGTTATGCTCTCCCTCCTCCTTCCACTACTCAAGAGTCATGGGGTTGCTGCAAGGGGGTTTGAGGGTGGGAGGTGCGCCATTTCCAAAACTACCCCCCAATTCCCACGCAAACCCCCGCCAGAAAACACTCCAGCGCCAGCCGAACCACCTCTCTCACCCTCTCCCACCCCCTAAGGGTCCGTCCTCCGTTAATGTAAATACGCAAAGTTGGAGGAGTGGAGAGGAGTGGCGTGGGGGTGGAGGGAAGGTGGTGTGGTGGGAGGGAGAATCTTGGGGAGGAGAAACGAGGAGGAGGGGGAGGGTGGAGCGGCGGGGAAGCGATTTTGGGAGCGGAAGATTTTCGAAGATTCGAGGGAGTAAAGGGAGGAGGAAGAGGAACGGGGGATGAAGGCGGGGATGGAAATCAAAGCGGGATGAGGGTAGAAGAGGAGGGACGACAAATGGAGGGAGAAGCAAAGTGTGCGGGAGACTATGGAAAGAGTACGAGGGAGAGGAAACAAGGTAAACAAATGAGGAACGAAAAGGGCAACCCTCTATGCTTTCCTTCCTCTCTGTTTTCGCTCTCGTCGTCGCCGGAGGAAAGGGATGGTGGCTTTAGAGCCTGCTGATTTTTTACTCCTCCCCTCTTTTTAAGAAGATCTATTCCGTTGGGGTGGGAGGGGGGGGGGTT
>LYUA01000146.1:940825-951229 GCA_002093875.1 Calopteryx splendens
TTCTCCCTCCCTCCCCCCCCACCCCCGAACTCCCCCACGAGCCCCTCACCCCATCCGACCGTCCCGGAAACAAATTACAAGGGAAAAAAATAGAAAGAAGCAACCCAGCGAGTAACTCCCCCTTTCCCTTCCTTCCTCCCCTTTGATACGGACGGCTAAATTAAACTCGTGCGTTTCCCAGAGCACGCGCTTTTAGCACACGTGTGTGTATCTCGAAAACGACGAGTGAAGAGGGATGTGGAGGGAAAAGTACCCGTCGGTAGATAGCGCTATATTCTTCACTCGAATTCCGAGCGGACGAATGGGCGAATTATTCTCTTGTTGCAAACAGGCCCTGAGTGCGCGGCATCCGCCTCCCTCACCTCCCATCCCCATCGCCCGCTCCTCTTCCCCTGCGAGCGGGAGAGCTGAGGGAGTGGGGCGAGAAGGAGCCGAAGTCATTGGCGTATCCAGGGAGAGGGAAGGGAATACATGGATGGGGAATGCAAAGCATAGCAGGAGGGTCAGCAGCCAATATGCCAACTTTTTTCGGGAGAAATTAATATAGGTAATGATTAAATATTAAATTTATGGACCTGGGTGCCTCTGAAGCTCTTGAATGAAAATTAAACTATCAATCAGCCAAATTTATTGAATAATTCATTTTTATCTATTTATGTTTTTTTATAATTGGGAAGTTTGCATAGTATGCCTAGAAAGGGCCAATTCATCACCAATATAAATTCATAATTGCCCCTTTTTCTGTTCCAGAGAAATAAATTTCTCAAGGTTTACAATTCACAGCGTAGAAATCCGATAAAGATTCCAAAAATGTAATTGCAACGAGTACTTAAAAGGCAACTAACATCGGGAATCTATACCTGACTATTACCTTATTAATTTAATCTTGTTTTCATATGCACAATGCCTGTTTGTTTGTTCCCTAAGGCTACCCACATTGTTTGAATCAAACATGAAAGGATTTAGTAATGTCTATGCTCAGTGTGTCCGTGCATGTAACGTGGGCTAATGAAATATTCGTATCAAGATCCCTTATATTTTAAAATAATTAATTAACATTATTATTTATTCCTTATTCACGAATTTTAAAAAAATTATAAAGTGCCTAGACCGCTGCCAAATTTTAATTATGGCTCTACCGAACTTTATGGTGTCACCAAGTGATTAGAAAGTTTCCTGTCTAATCTTATTTGCAGATGGTAAATTTCAATGCTGAAAAGTCTTCAGAAGTAATCTGAAATGCCGAGTCAATATGAAATATATTTAGCTGGGTATAGTGCATGTGACAGTCCCAATAAAACTTTACAAAATGATCATTCGTCGTTTGGGTACTGATATTAATTAATACTCTTTTAATTTTAGTTACTCAAATCATGAAAAACCACAGAGTAAAAAAATATAATATTACGGCTAATTGACACCGTTAGACCCTACCGATCTATTTGAAAATGACGAGATACAGTGTTGAAAAGAACATTCAATACTTTTAGAACCAATCCAATTAGAGAGCAATCAGATTCGGAAGGGAAAGGGGGAGAGATGCTCTGGGGAGTGTGCTGCGGGGGAAGAGAGGTGAAAGGGAGGGAGAAACGGTTGACGGTGAAAGCGGGGCTGTGCCCCGCGGGGCGCTGGGGGCCGCAGGAGTCCCCCGCTGAACTGGGGAACTGAACTAATCCACGATCGGGGCCGCGTGGGAGGAGGAAGGGGGCGTGCCTGGGGAACGAGTGATGGCCCCCCCAGAGGTGGAGAAGGGGATGCGATAGGCGCCGGAGCTAAACCATGAGCTGATCCCTGCGGTCGCACTACACCCAAGAGCACGGGCGGGAACGAGGGATGAGAAGGAAAGTGAGGGAAGAGAGAATGGAATAGTTGAAATAGGAAGGGAAGCAAGGCGTAGGAGGAAAAAGATAGGGAGAGACAATTAATGAGAAGAGACGGAGGGTGGGTGAAAAGAGTAATTGACACTCTACTGCGATACGCCACGGGAGAGAACTATGCCTCCCCGGAACAAAAAAACGACACCACAGGTCACAGGGAGGAGTTGACTTCTAGGCAGTCGTGATTAGCCAGATAGGCCCTTATCTTCGGGTGAAGAGAACCACCCACCGCCCTCAAAAACCTTATCATGTATTTTATGGTGGGAGAATTATTATTCAGTGCCTAAAAGGTACGCATGCAAAAGCGACACTGGACGAAGCGTAAGGTTAGCAACAATCGTGGCAGAACAATTCGATTTTTTTCCTTTTTAAATTGTTACAAGGGGCAGAGATAGCCTAATAGCACTAAAATAAACCTGTCACATATTATGACCATCGCATAACATTTAGATACCCCGCTCATTCCATGTGTATTGGATTTAATGAATTTCGAAGACGCGCATGTACATCTCACTCTCATCCAACTACACATAGTATTTTAGTTCGAATACCTAAAGTTTAAATTAGAACTCGCAGTAGCTGAAGTAGGAAAAATGAATGACCGTGGATAACCGGAATCCGTCTTTCAAGATACATATACAGATCTATGTGTTATATACAGGCGGGTCGTTGAGTAAGCTGATTTAGAGCTGGTAGTCACGCTCACGGTCTATCAGAAGCATTATCATGGACAAAAATATCTTTCGCATACATTATTTCGCTTGAATTAAAAAAAAAGCACTTCTAGAGTTTCTTTTATTGACCTGGAATATCTTCTTTCGAGATTCATCTATTAAGTTCTGCTGAAAGGAGCCCGAAGAGTGCTAAAATATACTGGCGGGAAATAGTCGGAAAATCTATAGAACGTTTCATCTCCGAAAGAAAGGTTATACTACGAATTGGGACATAACATCTCCGAAAGAAAGGTTATACTACGAATTGGGACATATCATCTCCGAAAGAAAGGTTATACTACGAATTGGGACATAAAATTTTGTCGAGGAAGGATTAATTAGTATCAATGAAAGGTTTCAAGATACGGGAGGCAATTCATTAAAAACGCATGACAACTGGTGGGTCATTAAAATGCATACGAGTTTGTAGCGTATCTAACTTGGAAACTCTTAGGGAGGATAATATTCAACGTAAAACTAAAATAGATGAAAGAACTAAGGGAAGATGGTCTACTCAAAGCTAATTAAATCAGTTATTTAAAGATTAAATTATATTGGCATATCGATCCAAAACTTTAGAATGATATAAATATATACCAGAACAGGGATTTGGACAGTAATACTTTTTAACAAAAGCTTAGATATATGTACCCTCCCCTTGAATTAATTTTCCAGTTCCCTCATTTCTATTGCTCAGGCCATTGTAATATCTTTGAGTTACATGTAGCTTTGTGTTACATCTGTTACATTTATAGGTATTTAGGTATCACCCGATAGTGCTATAGTGGAAGGGAGTAAACATCTCATTGCTTGCGGGGACATATTGACAAGTGCAACGAGCAATTAAAAGAATATAAAGATAAAATACTGCATATTTCCCTATGGTATCCTGCCCCCATAGGTATATAACGTGTGTGTGCATGACATATTCTCGCTCCCATCGTAGTTCTGAGGGAGAGAAGGGAGGCACGGCAAAAATATAAAAAACCCGTTCCGTTTACAAAAATAAGGTGGAGCAATAGTAATAGATAAAAAAAAACTAACTACGAGGTCTTCCCTTCCCCATTTGCCCTTAATCAATTGGGGGAATGGTAGAGAAAAGACGTCTCCTTCTGCATAAGACGTCTTCATTGTGGAGCTCAGACATCATCTCCGCCACCCCCTCCTAAATCTCATGCACAGAGAAGTCCTTTATTCTGTGCAGACTTGAGTGAAAGAGGTAGTGGTATGGAGTGGTATGGAGAAACAAGTGCGATCGTTGCAGCGGTGCGGTATTGGAACCTAAAAAAAATTGAGCCCAGAGGAGTGGAGCTGAGATGTGAGAGGAGGGGAATGACGGCGGGTCTGAGGGACTTCCTAGTGAGTTCATCCGACGATGCTCCGACGTCACCAACTGTTTTCCAGGAGACGCTATCGGAGACAACGGTTGCCGGTGTCATCTAAAGCCAATGAAAAGAGATGGACATTGCTTGCTTGGGCGACTGAAATAAGTAAAAAATACATCACTATTATGCACGAAATGTCTTTAGTGACGACTTGGGTTTTGACGTTAAACGTTGACAGCATGCTTCGACCTCTCCAGTTATTCAGTAGGTACTATTCAATACGAACAGATTCCAATACGTTACGCCTGGAACAGCATATTAAATAAAGTGAGCGACTTTCTGTGAAGGTTTTCCCATGGAATTAGGAAGAAAATTCAAAATAGAATTGGAATGAAGGATGTCTTAAATATCAATGTAAATAATGATATTTTACGTTAAATTTTAGTCGGATTCCGTAAAAAAGAAATATTATTAACATCTACAGAACTTTAGCGGAAATCAGAATGAGTTCCTAGAAGATCGGCACAAAGTTGTGAATAATATTGGATTGCATGGGGAAATTTTCAGTTCATCTTACATATCTTATCCTATACGATATGGTATCAGAGCTGATGTTTTTATTATTTTTTTACCATATATCTTACTTTTAAAGCTTGATATTTTTGTTTTACTTGATTTTATGCGCGTGTGTGTAAGATGAAATCTCTCTTCTCTTGGACAAATTAGTGTATTATTCCCTGCTTTGTATATCAAACTACATATATTCCCTATTTTGTCCTCGAAGGATGTTCCCTTTTATCACATTCCTACAAGTTTCACTGTGCCTCAAAATGAATCCATTTGACCATTCCACTTGCTGCAAAGTTATCCGTTTAGGGTTCTATTTCCCTTTTTCTCCTAATATTTTTTGCATAATCTCCCACTTTTCGTTAAATATACGCATTTTATTTTTAGCATAAGTACCACATTTCAAAAGGGTAACATTTTACTATCTTAGGTACTTCTCCATTTCCGGGTCTTTATCCACACGGAAGATAAACCACAAGAATACTCCATGTACTAAACCCTTGTTTGCAACTTTATCTTGTTTGTATAACATAAATTTCCTTCCATTGGCGTGATCCATTACACAAGTGATTTCTGCCAAAAAAGATAGGTAGCATCTATAAAACATGCATGAAGGAGGAATATGAGATGATGCCCCAGGGGAGGCGAAATAGTTTAGAAATTAGTTAATAGCGGATATGAATATTTAAAAAATATGCTTTGGAGCTATTTACTGAATTTCCTTTGCGGATAAATATTTCCTGTGAATATCCTTTGGGTCTTAAAAATAAAAGACCACCATTCACCCTCTTTCTCTTTAATGTCCCTGTTTCATTCTATCTACAGGCAACCATCTAGAGTCAACCCGGCTCCCGGGCTTCCCTTCCTATCCAACATCCCCCCCCCTCAGTGACAAAACTCCTTTCCACCCACCACGACGAATATCTAGAACCACCCTTTACCCCTCTCCTACACAAATTCGGAAGTGGGAGTGGCAGGGTTAGGTGGGGAGATGGCGAAACTAACCCCCACTTCCACTAAGCATCAAGGTCCGGGTTGCCCGCTCTCTATCTCCTTCTCGGAAAATCTCCACCTTCTGCCCCATTCGGGAAAGGGGGAGGGAGCATTTCCATGACAATGGAAAGGGATGAAGGGTTCGGGCTGGAGGGAGGCGGAGGGAGCAAAGGGGAAGATAAAGGGGGAGAAATACGGAGGGCAGTGTCGTGGACGTGTTGGGAGATGGACGCGGATGAAGTGTCGCCGAGACATTTAGAGGCTAGGGATGGGGAGAGGGGAGGAAGCGGCAAAGGGATAAGGGGTGGCTGGCGTCGGAGAGCGAACGAGGGTGTGTCACACACATGATGGGAGTGATAGCATGCGGTGGATGTACTTCACGTTTGCTGTGAAGCATAATACCTAGCACGATATCAGTGGCACAAGTCTACAGGAGGCAGCGATCGTTTGAGCGATCGATGTATTTGATGGCAAAAAGGTGTGGTAAATTGGTGCCAACATTATAGAGTACGAGAATCAAGAGTATTTGGCTGGGATAGTGAAAAAAGAACAATGTGAAACGCTAGCTAATCATTGAGATAATTTACCAAACGAGAAAGGATGCTATATCGTTACTTCAAGTCATTTGAGAAAAGCACCAAGTATTGGAAGGCAGCAATACCCGAGCAGTAATACTGTTACATAACTTATACTTCTTCTCAGCTGCTCATTAAGTACTTCATATTGAGTCCTGTCAAAGAGGATCCTTTCGCCCCAATGAACACGAGTCTTCAAGATTGTATGAGCAATGGATATGCCACAGTAATTTGATATTAATACCACTCGAGTTATACTTATGTCAAGATATACTATTTATAAGTTGTTTAATTAATACAGAGAGGAAACAGGAATACAAATTGAGGGGAAAAAAATTATCATGGGACATCAATCCTAGTATTAGTGTGCGATAGCTAGGCGTAGCTCTCCACGCTATTCTAATACCCCTCTGCTATATGAGATTATAAGCCATATTAAGTTTAGTGCATGATTAGTACACCCAAATGAGCTCAGAGAAGTTCAATGAAGTTTTGCGTAGTATAAAAAAGGAAGCTTAATACAGTTCCAATTACTTATTTTAATAAAAGAACTAATTCAGAAAAGGATTGCATTAGACTCGATAGGGAAGGAAAACAAAAAAAATAAATCCAAAACTATTCTTTAGCCAGACATCACCTCAGTGATGTGGAGTATTCATTTTGAAAATTGAAAGTTAATTAAATACTAGAAACTACCAACTTTTGCTTAATGCAATGAACCTCAAAATGAAGAATAAAATTTGATCGCCAAATGAGTCACCACTTCAATTTCAACAATCACAGTGAACGAGTCACAGAAAGAGAAATATAGGTCAATTGTTTCTTCTATTTCAATTCTTTCACCCAACTCATTTCTGTCAATCGAACAATTAAACGGCCAACAAAAGAAAAATATAGACATTGGCACCGACCTCCCATCCCTAGTAAATATGAGGCGAATCCGCAGACAAATTTTAATGAAGGGATAAGAACCGCACCGCTTGCACCCGCCCGCCGGCGTGGATAGGCTATTCATCTACACGAGTGCACGTGACACAGGAATGATAACTGGAAAGCAAGGGCAAAGGGGAATGAAACAAGAATATGGAGAGAGATCGACATGAAGCAGTGGGGCGAACACTTCGATTGCATTAGTACACAAATTACTCCTCGTTTATGCTAGTATTGCAAATGCGATGCTTTCTGGTACAAATTAAATTATTCAAATAGCCATCCTCAGTCGGCTCATCCACCAGAATTCCTTTCCTGAATGTGCCATGGACCAATTAATGAAATTCACCTTCGAGAGTCCTTCAATTTTACATATTTTCTATATCGCAAAAACAACTGAAATATGAGTTAACTATTTTCTTGAAGTAATTATTGGAGACTTGGCATAAAATACAAAGAAATCGTCAAAATTTGATTAAAGGACGGTTTTTCAATTTTTGCAGACATAGACAAAATTACGCATAACTATTTATCAATTAAGAAAACAGAAATCAACTCAAAGGTTGGTGTGATGTTTAAGGGTAGATCTCAGCTAATACTAAGCCTAACGGCTGTGAAATTCACACGTCAGTGTAAAAGGGCCTGTTCCTTTCCATTTTTCCAGCAGTAGTGAATGCACATCGTATAGGATTTCATGAAAAAAATCATAACCAAATAAGAACTTAGTGGCGTAATAGTAAGATTAATAACAATAAGGAATAACGCAAAATAATCCTTATGAAAGGAATACTTTCAGACATGGCTTTATAGAGAGAATTGAAGTATTGGGGCGTGGGAAGAGCATATCAAGGGAAATAAAATTGACGGGAAGAAATGGAGAAGGTAAGGGATCTATTGAATTAGAGAGCGTTGGGCGTTGAATAAACAGAATATTGGGTATGTGTAGTAGGTTAGTATCATCACAAGTGCGTGCTGGTATGCGAGCGGTGGAGTGAGAGGAAGGAGGGGAGAGACTCTGAGCGGAAAGACCCGTTCATGATAGAGATTAGTATTTTAAGGTCAGATACAAATAGCGGTTGTTCGAGGTATGAAAAACCGAGGTACAAAAATATTTCCCTACGGAAAAGAGAAGATTCGGAGGGAGAGAGAACATGATGACGGACAACAGCCAAACATATATTGGCTGAGTGATTGATTAGCTCGAATATGGTGGAGCCTGCACTCGGCCAGATGAGTGAACAGTACTATAGGAGGGGAGGAAAAATCCGGGAAACACTGGTTTAAGATCAAGTGGCTCTGTAATTTCAGTGAGTTGGTAGAGAATACTGACTATGATCATTACTTTCCCAAAAGATTATTTTTGTGCCCAAGGAGTATTGGCTTTAGCATTACGGGCAACATCTAAATGAGGATGTGAGTTAGCAAAAGGTCTGACTGAAAAGCTGTAAGTAAAGGAACTTATGCTTTAAAGAAAAGGAAATTGCAGCTGGCCTGCCAGGGTTCACAGGCATTTGCGCTTTAGAGCACCGACCACGGGTCTGAGTTAGATAAAGACTAAAACTAAAGCGAACCTGATGGCATTTAAATTTAGATAAAGGCAGATGGTGATATTAATGCCATTATGAATTTCATTGGATAATGTCTTCATGATTGCATTAGTTACAAATTGATGAGGATTAGACTATGATTTAATAGCTATTTACACCCTTTCAAAAAATATCATTTGTTTGAATCAAAGACCATTTGTATGAATTGATATGATTTGGGAATAGCTACAGCGCTTCGTATATTAGGAAAAGTCAATTTACATTAATTTTTATTACCTTCTAATAATAACCTTCACTCATTATGTTAATGAATTTAAAATTTTTCTCTATTATTTACCCTAGAAAAATCTCTATTTCTATATCAGCATATGTTAATTTTCGACGCAGATATTTTCAACCATGAACTGGTAGGTTTGAATCTTTTTACTGAATAATGCTTCAACTCCAAATCTGAAACGTCACTATTGCAACATAAATAGGAACACTATAATTCTCTTTCATTAACACTGAATGAGCTGATCAATCCTGATCTTTCTATATACCCAGGGGAAAAATAATTACTATTATTAAAAACAAAGAAGTTGATATTTTACCGGGAAAATGTTTTCCTTGCATTTGAAAGTAATCCCAAAGCTGTAGAAATCATTTAAGCATAACAGATGGATTCTTAGAAATATTTTCGAAGACTATGAAAAGACAATTATTGTTGTTTTGTTTCATTATAATTAATTTTCCTGCTAGTGAAAACCAAATTAGGAGTTTCAAATTCTGCAGAACGTATAATTTTTTTCAAAATACCCACAATAATTTGTGGCATAACCACATTAAAATCATCTATAGCTGTCTCAATGGAAGATAATTATGAAAAATTTATTCCAAACAATCTAAAAGCCTCCTTCTAAAGCCTCTACAAACTAAGTCGAGTGGAAAAACAAGTAATAATGAATTTACTGTCACCGTATACAGTTTAACAATTTTACATTTAGTTGTTCATGGAGACAGAAATCTCGATAGCATTATTAAAATTTTTACATAATCATATTACATAACTGCATACATTTTAATGGTACATCATTACAGATTTTTCATTTTACGAGTGTTTCATATTTTACAAAAATATGTAGAAAAATATCAAAAGTAAAAATAAGTACGTATGTAGCTCAGTCTTTCGGCAACGTTACACACTAAATTAGACACTGGGTAATTATTATTTCATTCTGTCTATAGCCATTCGCTATTATTTATGAGAAACAAAAGTGAGAATGGTCAAAGAATTTAACCCCCTCCCAATTTTGCTTGGAAAGTGCGAATTTCTAGCGCCTGAAGAAAGGGGACGTAATCAGTCAAACCAACTTTAGGAGATATGTTTGGTTTGTTTTTCTGAGTGGGCATAATTTAAGTGCACTGCAATAATTAAATTGGGCTTCTAATTTGAATTATATATCAAATAGGACAAATGACGTTACATCATCGAATTACCGTTGCCGAATACACTCATGAGACTCGAGCACTAAAGAAAGCTCTTTCTTTCCACAGTCACAATTTCACTGCATTTATTTATCAATTTCCTTAAGGATGATCCTCTTATGTTGCCAAATTTACTGATGACGATATGATCCGGCTACCCTTTCAACAACAAAAAAATAATATTATGTGGTATATTTAAATTAGTGAGTGTATTCGATAATTTCATAAGATAAATTAACTAGCAGAATAGAATCTAAGCCAAACGAAACAGTTTTTCAGATGAGAAAATTATACTAAAACTGAAAACATAGGGAGAGAAAGCGTTAATTTAAAAACCATGGAAGGCTTTTATATTAAATAAGGAGCTGAAGAAGTCAATGCTGTGGGGTAAAAGCGTGGAAAGTGAAAAG
>LYUA01000146.1:978236-992134 GCA_002093875.1 Calopteryx splendens
GAAGGGGATTACTCTCATTATGCTCGCCTTTTGAATGGATTTATTAGTGTAAGTATGTTTACCTGAATTCCCAATCTCTCCAATTTGGGATTACATTTGAGAGCCATTTGCTTTGCATGTTAAACAAGTATTTTCACGAGCATTAGAAGTTACCTTCATGTTGGTTACTGTGATGATGGAGCATTCTAATTACATTACCTTCTTGCATGAGAAAATGAAGAGCCAAAGTAAAACTACGCCATGCTCCATTTTCAATGGTTAAAAGATATCTGTCACGTCACAAGGGGAAAAAACATGATTATTGTGAATAAATATGAGAAAATATGCTTAGCCGAAGGCAGTGGCTTGAGTTTCAGCTATTTTTATTATTTATTATTTTTAGTGAATCGCTTACTATGCTATCTCAGCTATGCCCTACTTGAAAAGTCTGATAATAAAAAAATACCATGGTTTCCAAGAATTCCTTTTTGGTACGTAATAACAGAAGGTACCTAAGTAAAATATAGAATAGCATATACAAAATTCGCTATTTTACAAACCGGTTCGACCACTAGACCATTGGATTTGATTGATCACTCCAAATCCAAACTTTTTTTCCGTGGCCTGTGGTCCTTAAGTCTGTACCATTAAAGTATTTTTCCACGCATGGATATCAAAAGGGAATCTATTTGGCAACCTAGGTACTTACCAAATAGAGCAGAGGAAACGGGGCCGCCTTATAATCCAAGTAGCGAAGAGAAAGGGCTTGAGACGATGGTAGAACGTGTTTCGGGAGGAAAAATTAAAGGAAACGTCGGAAAATGGGGAATATCAATGAAGGGTGGTAGGTGTTTTGGAGAGGGGAGTAAAGGAGGAATTGGGATTCGGAGTCGGGAATATTTCAGAAGGCGGGAATGGGGTGATCGGGGAGGAGGAAGCGGGACAGAAGACATAAGGGTGCCGGCGTACTTTTAGAGCGGTGCGGAGGAGGAGAGATGGCTGTGACACGGGATGAGTGTGGATACAAAGCAGGGGACGGGAGGGAAAAGAAAATGGAAATTGGAATCGCTTCTGGATGCATGTATTGGGAAGTGGGGGAGAGGTGCAAGGTGGGAGTGGAAGGCATTTGGGAGGAGAGGGGAGAGGTGGGACGTCGTGTATGCGAGTTTGGAGGAATAGATTTCGCCTCTGATATATCGATATGCATAGTAAATCGACTGCGTGGTTATGCCTCCCTCCTCGTACACCGGAGAATGAATCGATGCGATTGGTCGATAAATGGCCTCGCTGCTGCCGCCTTGACGGAAGGCTCACTGCCTGGCAATAAGTAGGAATGGGCGGATGAAGTGAAGGAGATCGGGGGCGCGTGTTGCGGAGTCAGGGGGTGAGTTTGGATGAGCGGGTGATCGTAGGGAAACCTCGGAGGGGACGGAGGAAGGGAGTTAAATTACTTGGCAAGAATTAAATTGATAGAAGGAGGTATAAAAGAGAAGGGATTTTAAATTTCTTTACTCTTTCAAGATTGCTTGATTCTTGTGTTAAAGTGTGAGGAAAGTGTTTATCGTTGCGTTTCTGTGAAATAACTGAGATTTTCTCATGCATCAAAAAAAACGTAGGGCTCAGATTTTCGTTGAATCATAAAAAAATATAAACTTTCATGAACCATCATACATCAGCATTGCTATGCGTTCTCGGGACAATCAAGTAGAAACCTAGCATCAAGAAGATATTTTATTACCATTTCTCATTTTTAGATAACTATATACTGCCGCATTAGCTAAGCATTTATAGTATGTGAACCCAGCTGAAAGATGGTTAAATAATTAAGGAATTAGGTAACGCTCAAAGAACTAAGCCTAAATTTAATAATTTATTATATATCAGAGTTTTATAGTTATCAGAGGAAATGGACGGGAGTGAGAAGGGAACAAAACAGGTCCATTCTTAGAGATTATTTTTTATTATTATTATATATATTATAATTAGGCTCTAACTTATATCCCACTTTTGAAGGAATTATTGAAACTCCGCACTACACCAGCAGATTACTCCACCCAGCTAACTCAGGAGTAAACGTTTTCCACGATATTAGATTTAAATGCTCGACCTTAATTTAAAAAATTCGCGACTGCGTGAAAATACTAAGTATATTAAACTCTTTAATATAGTAAAAATAAAAACCTTGTCAGCAGCCCTTTAGAGGAATAATTAAACAAACGGAACAAGTTATAATTCCGTAAAATAATATTGCATTGTAATAACTTAAATCTGATATCTTAATACCCTCTGATAGTCCTCCATATGCCATAACGTGGATGTCATCCAGGGAAAGACTAGTACCACAGAAATCGAATGACACGTTGATCTTGACAGGTTAGCGTAAAGCTCATCTCGAACTAAGGTCTAAGATGTGAAATGCACACAAACAGGATATGTGGGACATTTAGGGTATTATACATAGGGAGAAACTGTGTACCACCGAAAACTCGTGCTTCGTGGAATTAAACAACTGAGTATTATTATTATGGAAATCGGAAGTAGAATTCCTATCCTCCCTAAAATGAGTGGAGTATTAAATAAATTGTAAATAATATAGGTAGGTACAGTTTATCGTACTTCGATTAGTTCAGTAGAACACTTTCTCCTAATTGGTAAATGAATTTGAATCCACTTTCTATAAGTGCTATGTCATAAAACTAAACTATATTCCTGGCAACGACTAAAATGCTTACTTTCTCTCGTCATCAAAGGCAATGATTTATTGCGTCACGGATATTGATTCACTTCTCTTATAAGTGCATTATATTGCATTCACTGGATATGGCTATCGATTGAATGAGGATAAAAAGGTAATTAATAATCAACCACCCACTCCTAGAAAGGATACAAGTAAACGGTGGTAACTTGTTTCATCATTTGCTTTTAGTAATACTTATTAACTGAGAGAAGATTCACCTTTTTTATGATCATTGAGCCTATAAATAGTTCAAACTGAAATAGACGCTAATAATATTAGGTATCTGTAGAGCTATTTAAAGGATCTCCACACCTCCATAATTTTTAATCAGAAGCATGGTTATGATAGGTGAGGTTACAGATCAACTCAAGCTAATCCTGAAAATGTGCGGAATCCACACTATAAGATAGAGGTTCATATTTATTTCCCTGAACTACCCTTAAGTTTCCCATGAAGATCCAGCAAACAGAAAATTGCACCGCTTGGGTTTAACATGGCATTATCCAATGCCATCACCCTAAATTTGAACTCAGGACCCTCAAGTCAAGTCCGTAACCTTACCCCCTACCAACTAGTCCGCTGCTACCGATATTCTTAGAAAACCCAGGCGACACGAGCTACTAAATTAATTACTGAGCATTTGAGGGTAAGAACGGAGACGAGGTTCCTGTTGAGTGATGCGTGATGGACGCGCTTTCCGCGGGAAGTGTCCAAGGATAGTGCCCTCGATGAACCTCGGCGGACGCTTGCTTTCCGATCGCGGGCCCCGAGTGTGTGCGTGCGCGCTAATACCCATCTTCTCCCGCAAGG
The DNA here is from genome assembly GCA_002093875.1 of Calopteryx splendens. NCBI lineage: Eukaryota > Metazoa > Arthropoda > Insecta > Odonata > Calopterygidae > Calopteryx > Calopteryx splendens. The sequence goes on from LYUA01000146.1 coordinate 981,763, forward strand.
AAGGGGGGCGGTGTGCAGAGGGGCAGCCCAAGAAGAGCGAGACCGCCGCAGACGCCTTCACACGCTCCCCTCTTTGCAACACACGAATAACCATCTCCCGCAAACCTGACCGCCCATCTTTCACGGTCGCAATATCTATTTATAAACCCCCGCTCCCGCGTCTGCGAGGAAAATTAGGGGCCGTCCACCGGGGCGGCCGCGTGCGGACACAACAATGAGCGTGCGGACACAACAATGAGCACGCGACCAATACGGTTTATAAACAATTTAAGGAGATTCGATTACCCCTTCTCTGCTCCGCCCACTGCGCCATTGGTCCCGCACCTAATTCGTGGAGGGCCGTGAGTGAGCTCGTTGCTCACCGACAATTGACAATCGAGGATCGATTGCGGCGCCGCCACCGACAACCCAGTCCGCTGGGACGTTGCCATGGGGGTGGGATGGCTGCGTAGTCTCGTGATCCAACCCCCCCCCCTCCTCCTCCCACCTCAACTCCCCTCCCCACTTCAATATCCCCATTCCCACTCTTAGTTCTCTCATAGGGTAGAAACTGCAGCGGCCGCCGAGGGCAATAATGCTGCCAATAAACGAATTATCCAGACCAAACAACAGCTGCGGAGATTGGACCATCATTATACGAGCGCGTGCTTGGATTTGCCACGCCGTAATATAGGAATAAAATCTGCGAACCTAGCGATTGCGCAGATAAAGATCTTATATTCCAAGAGCGGTCTAAATTGCATCCCATCATTACAATCGATAGTGATATCCATTTGACATTGTGTAAATTCAACTTGAACTGAAGTGCTAGCTATCTAATTAGCAGTTATATTCTGTAATCCTGCTTCCGCGCATATAATTATACTCTAGCAATATTTCAAACGGATATAGGCAAATGTAATGGGAAACTATGGTTAAAGCTTCTGAGGGCTCATTGTTTTCTATCAAAATTTAACCTCGAGGGATTATTAATCTAATTCTATGAAACGCCCCGTGAACCACCGCAACGGCTAGGCGGGTGGTAAGGAGTGCTAGGGGAACAATTTGAAAAAGGAGAGGAAATAAATCTGAAATGGTGGAAATCTATTAGCCTTAATGTCTTCCACTCATTTTTTTGGTGCCTTGATTTATGCAAAAGGGAATAATAAATTCTGGAATATATATTCTCGAACGTCAATATTTCTAATTTTATCACAATTGTTTAACCAGGACAAGGCTTTATGCTTTTCCTTTGCTTTTTTTCACGGACAGGTAATATTTCCTTCGCATTTCTAACAGCTCAGTGATGACCAATATATATATTCAGTAGAACCTCGTGTCCCTATGCATACAAATTATTCTACCTCTAGGAATTTTCTTGTTCTAGTTTCTCTTTCCCTGCAGTTGATTCAAACCAAGATCTTCAATACATTTTTAGAATGGATGATTACCAAAAACGTCCGAATTCGCCTTCCCCTTCTCAAAAATGACTAGGCAGGAAATCAGGCACGTTTTAATGGAACTCCGTAAGTATTTTACCCGAGGAGTACATGTTTCAAATTAGTTAGTTATGTTTTTACTCTCCTGAAATTTTAATTATCATCAAGCCGATATAAAAGTTTTCTGGACACTTAGTTATGTGTAAATCCTGAATTTCTGCATTGTATTCTGCTTTTAGGGATAGTGGCTCTTTATCCTATTCATCAACGAGGTGTTCGTCTTTCATCATTGCTGTATCATGTTTCTTTCCATTACTGAGATATAGGAAGGTGCTATCTTCATCTTTAAGGCTCAGTTCAGCTTCAATTACAGTTATACTGTTCAATACCATATTATATTGCATCCTAAATCATCTCCCTTGAAATAGTCCTAGATGGCATAAGCTCCTTAAATCCCTACACGATATTACAGTACTTAATCTCATGTATCCTTAATTGTTCAATTCAATTTTCCCCTGCTATTCACGTCTTCCGACTGAACTCACTTCATGCTTCCAATGCCCTTCCGTTATTGAGTTGTTCCTTTTTATTTTATGGCTGTTTTTTCTTTTATTAACTATTACTTTTATTATTTCCCCCGCAGTCCCAGAAATTATTTCAATGGCACACTTCGTATTTTATAATATTCCGCATAGTACTTGCATACATATTTCAATTACTGTTCCAAAACTATCTTTCTTCATATCAACTTACAGCGTCTGATGGAAAGCTAGTAGGAGTTGAGACTATTTCAATGTTTTCATTTTGGAATCTTTTGTTTTTCTTTATCTTCAAGAATATAAATTTTCACTCCATTAAAGGTCCTTATATCTCCTGGCATTTTCTATTTATATTGCTAATGGCTTTCAAGCAGAAGACTATTCAGTAGGAATTTACTTTCAAATCTAAAATTTAACAGCCTCTTTCCATTAGGTACGATTTCCAAATTTATTTTTATTTTTTCATCTTGCCCGTATACAATACTATATTTCAATGCTCTAAAATTATCCTTGATATGTTGTTGATGGGAATATTGATTCCATCTAATAATTAATTTAAATATAACGATCATTTTCATCCAAGTTCCTAGAGTTATGGTATTATATCTTTTAAATACTAATTAGAATACTTATTACTTTCAATGTGAATATAGCTTTTCTCTTTCCAAATTATTGCCTCTATTAATATTTAGGGATTCTCGACATTAAGGAAATATAATTAAGAAGGAGTCTGAATATTTAATAATTTTCTTGATTATATTTATCAAAGTATCTAGATTCATAAGCCTAATGTGTATAAAAAAACATTGATGTCCATTTTGGACGCCTTCATCCATTTATCATGTTAAACTTAGATGAAAATTACAAATGATATTTACCTGAATGCGATTATTACAGGAAAGGTAAATGTAAAAAATCGGGGTTTTTTTTATTTTATAAGGTAAAGGAAACCTTGTGTAATTCGAGTGGCTCGTGAAAACTGAATTAAAAGTCGATGGGGGATTTTACGTGTCAAACTTTTCCGCATCATCTACATATTCTTTGATAAATGGAAAATCCTTTTGATTCTAAATTAATCAAATTTCTTATTACATGACTTTATTTTGTTGAGAAGCACCGTAAAAAAATTTATTAAACATCCTCGAGTTTGAAGCCGAGCCCCTTTAAGCCACTGAATTTTAATTCTAAAAATGAAATACCTAAGCACCGCCAATTTTACCAGGAATATTTTATGCAAAAGCGATGAAACGATGATATTAAAATAATATAAAGATCTCTCTAGTTCAAACCAGATTCAACTTAAAAAAACTTTTTATATGCAAAACACAAACGAGATAGAACATAAAAATGTACCTTTTCAATTTCTAGAAATGTACATCAAAATACTTTTTACCAAATATATAAAATTGTAACATTTATTTCTTCAGAAAAATGGGTAGCCATCGAGAAGACGTTAAATATAGCAAGTCATCAATGAAACTGCGTTTTCTTATAATATATTTGGTCCCAAAAATGCCAAATATAAATTTTGTTTGGCGGATATATAGGAGTAGAATTTTCAAATTCTGGTCTCGTAGAACGCGAAAATAAAAAGAATTTTTAGTTCCCAGGTCCGGTTCCCATTTTCAAAGCTTTTTTGTGTCTATTCAAAGAATTTAATTCAAAATTCGATAATCCAGCACCGAAAATATGAAGAGGGAGAGAGATGTTGCAGAATGAGAGAAAAGTGGCGAGAAAAATGTTCATTTCTTTATTTTTATCACAGATAGGGGTTTTTTAAATGAAGGTTTTTAAGATGCGGAATAGCAGAAAAGTCTGACTTGGGAGAATTGAAGATACTCTCAAATACTAGGAACTCTTTTGACGTTATTAAGAATTACCGACTAATTTAGGTGACCACAGGAACAAGCTCATGAAAATTGCTTTTTATTATGGCTGATCTTAACGAAGTGATTCAACTGATGTTCGGTGTAGCCAATAAGCCTGGGGTAGATCAGGTTCACGGGTTTTGAATGTGTTATCCTTGATTAAAGTAGTCAGTCAATGATTGAATTAATCAAAGCATTCACCTCTTCAGAAGTGAAAATAGTATAGCACTCTGTAAAATATTCTAGCGCTCCCAAGATGACACCATAAGAATGTGATGAGTCGGAATGCAAACTCAAGAAAGTGAACCTCGTCAAATCATTGAACATTTCTATCTATTTGCTAACTACTGACTCTTTTGCTACACAAAAAAGAACTTTTTTTCAGTATCAATTTAGGAAGTCAAGCTCGCGGTTAACGTTGCTTACTTTTTGTACATTTAAATTAGCTCCGTATTAAAGACATATTGCATATAAAACTGAGCAAATAATTTCGTCGGGTATTATTTCTGGTGAGTAGATTTTGAGAAAGAAAGGTAAAGGGAGCATAGCGTAAAATAAGTCCCGTAGGCACTCGCCCGTAAGATGAGTTTCATATGTTAAACTCAATGACAATCAAAGTTTTCATTGTAGGCATTAACAGATATTTTGTTATTCCTTGTATTAATCTTTCGGTCTGAAACTTGAATCCTTAATTGGTAAGCCAACTATAACCCACTACAAATCTCATAAAACAGAAATAGATTTCCATGAGCTGCTACAATCAATGTGTAAGGTTCGTTGAAGTGTAATTCATATTTTTTAAGGTGATTGATGGAAATATATCGCAGCCCATAACGATATAAATGATATAGGCGACCGGACATGGAGACGTGGAACCATAAGGGTATAATATCGAAACGAGAATTTCACCAAATTTCTGGCAAGCAGAAACGCCGAGGCTCGTTGGGAGAGATGTGGGAATATTGGCTTCGCCAGTCATGTTGCCGAATCTCATTTCTTTTCGGCTGAATAATGGCTTTCTCGAAAGCCGAAGGGATGTGCAGGCAAGGGAGAGAATAAAATTCGCGAAATGCAATATTATGATTGCCAGACGAGTGTGCGTAGGGAGAGAGAAGAATGGGAAAATGAGCGTGAAGGGGAAAACGAAGCGATGGCAACGAAAAGCGAGGCGGGAGGAATGGCAGTCGCGGCGAGGGAAGGGTGCGACGACCCAGCAGTATAAGATATGCCATGAAACCACCATGCGTACGAGCTAATTCAAGAACAATACATTCAAAGATATTATTATTAAAACAATCATCAATATAGAGGTGTTTTCCTAAGGTCTTGAAAAATAATCAATCACTCTACCGCCCATTCGCAATTGAAATTGATTGATCACAAAGCCTTTATTATCTATTTTTAACTCGAAAAATATAAATATCAATTAAGAAGAATTTTGAGCCAGTGAGAGCATTAGGGGCGTATAACTGCGATACTCCACATATTAGCATTAATAGGTATCGAATATATCTTCTTCGAGGAAAGGCTACTTTTATTTATTTATTTTTATATTTATCTTATCATAACCTGTTATCATCATTAGCGCGTGGTCTTTTAAATATTTTCTTAATATATATTTGTTCACACTGTTAAGATATAAATTGCACTAATGCTGCAATTGGAAACTAAGAAGATTACACACAGTCATTAACTATGGAAAAATCGTGAAAAAACAACAAGAGAAAAAAAGAAAAATCGTAGTTGTCTTCCCATAGTAGCATATATATTTATTTTTTTCATTTCATTCATTACTTTCACGCTACAGAAGTCCATAGAAACATTATTTAGGTGACACGACGACCTTTGTTAAACATCCGATAATTTTACATGCAATTTAACGTTAAAGTTATCGGATTAAAGAGATCTTAGTTACACAAAATGTTCATATCGAGGTGCATCAGTGAAAAAGTATTTGTTCTTCTCTTACACTTATTGTTGCATTATTACAGGATATAATATGCATTGGAATCATATGAAAAAAATACGCACTACTAAAATAATATACTTAATTTAGATTTTAAACTATAGAATTCTATCCGAGCGTCAATATATCGTCAATATTTCTTCTCCTTACTGGGCGAAGGAATCGAAGAGCCCCGGTTACAGAAAACGAAATCCACAACGGATTGGATTTGTTGCGTGTGTGAGTTGTGCCGGGGGTTGAGGGTGGGGGAGTCGGAAACGAGGAAAGAGTAGAGAGTTCGTGAAAAATAAGGAAATGGAAGGAGGAGAAAAACGAATTGTCGACTTGGGCGAGGGAGGGAGGAGGAGCGGGAATAGTGAGGGCGAGGGGTGAGCGAGGGAGCTAAGGGGGTGGCGAGCGTCGATCGCGGGAAGAAATAGAAGAGGGGATCTTATAAATATGAAGCTTTATTTTTCGCATCCCTCGATTTCCAGAAAATCCGCCTCGCGTCTCGATCTTCAGCCGTTTTTTCATTATTATGATTTCACTCGATCACTCTCCCTCTCCCGCACCTCATTCTTCTTTTCTCGCTCCTTTTATTTCTCGCTCTTTCTCTCGCTATCAGTATTTCGTTCTTTTCCAGCCTTTGTCGTCGCTCCACCGGAAACGGATGGAAGGAGGAGAAGTGCGGGGAAGTGGGAGAGTGGCTGGGGTTATTCGGCGGTTCTCTTGTTGAAATGATTGGCCATTGAGTCGGGCTGATGGAGGGGAAAAAGGAGAGGAGGGAACGAGAGGACAGAAATGGCATGTGCCGTGAATCAAAAGGAGGGGAAAATAAAAAATTCCCTCGACTGCGCTACCGCAGATAACGGAGCAACGAGCGCCAGAGCATTAGAGGAAGCTTTCTATATGCCCTAGTAATAATTACTATAAACACCAAAATGAAGTATAAATATACTATTCGACAGACCTATAGAAGGCATTAACGGAATAAATGCTAAAGAAAGGTGTGATTCTTACAAAAATATAATTATTTTTAGAAAACAAATAAGCCATGCATATTTTAGCCAATACCTCATTGTACAAGATAAGAGATATTAATAATGTGAAGTCAAGGATATAGGTGAAAAGTTCAATGACGACGAAATGAGAGAATAACGATGAAATGATCTTTAAAATACGATATTTCTACGAAGGATTATTATTATTCGCATGTTTCGAATTCATGTTCGCATGAGAACTCACTTGTTTTTATCACTTCCAGCTGATAGCCTATAAATAACAGATATCTCATCAAATGATTTGTAAACCTCACCTGTGTTTCACTCAACTGTTACTCAATTATTTACTGTGATTGCAATATGGTTAGAAAATTTCAGTAGTTTCATAAGAGTTTACAATTACATCCACCATTACAATTGTCACAATGTTAAGCAATGATTTTTGTGCCATCGGTAAAACATTTACGATATCTTTTGTTTTCAATGGCAGTGAACAGATAGCATATTATTCAAGGCAACATACATTTTACTTGAGTAATCATTTCCTGTGAACTCGGCTGATTTTTATTACTTAGCCCCTTTTTCTGTGTTCACAATTTAATATTCTGATGTTGCATAAACATGTTGTAAAATTTAATTGGAGTTAAAGAAAATAATATCAGAACTCATACAGCCAAACCTGCTTCCATCTGCGTGTAATTGTAGGAGACCCTCTAGAGTTCCTGAATAAGGTGAGATAAAAATGGTTACCCGTGTAGCCTAAGGCTGGCTAAAAAGTCAAATTAAAAATTTCGCTTTTTCAATCAAAACGTTTTTAAGACGCCAACCAAAAAAAAAAATTTTGTTCTTATAAGTAAAAGATACTTTAAATTCCCTTAGTACAATGAAAGGGTACAGTGAATAGCGCCCTGGCAACGTTCATATAAGGGAGGTCATAATGTTTCCTATCAGTTTTATCTTCACGTGTGACTAAGCCCTTAGTGCGTGAGAAAATGAGTAGTGCTAGTAGAATGGAAATAAGAACTCGAATACATCTGTAGGCTTGGACGAAATAAGTAAATATTTTCCTTTGCACAGATGATGTTGCCAGGATACGGTTCAAGTAGGCACTTCCCCCAGTAATCGAGCAAAACAGGGGCTTGAGATGCAACGTCCCCCGTAGCTAAGGTTCCCATCGCAATTAAGGAGCTAATGTTTATTTTGGGTTCAGGTACGTCATGTTACCAAAGAAACTATTAATAAACACATGCGGGGATGAACGAATAACCATCTCCGATCCGTCATGCTGGCACTGGCACCATTACTCCGTAGTACTATCCCAATTCTCTCCATGATACGGATTAGACATACAGGATATACACCCGTAGTTCGACATGAGGTGGGGTCAGTTTCGTAGTCACCAGCTACCGAAACTAATAAATGATATTCCGAGAATTTCAGAAAAACTTTCAATTTCAAGAAGTGGCACACCTAGAATAGATGAGTGGCTTTACATATTTGTGCAGAATTTGATACTTAGCATAGTATCACTAAAATGGCTGCTATTGCAGTGAAGGGTTGCTGTATTGATGTTTTTGCACGGTTTACACGACGCAATTCTTCCATTAAAAAAATTGTCTAATTTGAAAATAAGCTGCCTTTGGGGACGAATGGAGGTGGAGATGAGGTTTTTTCGTACTCAAAACTAAAACTTAAATGTATCCTTTCTCATATCAATTTAAGTGATTTCTTCTTGTGTATTCCAGTCATGAAAACTATTCTCTTCCCTCCTTCTTCATTACATGAGCTGTCTGTGTCCATAACGATCCGCCTTCTATTGTGCCACTACGTTCCCTCTCTACTTCACCCTTACGCCCACGCCTTTCGCCACTCCCATCCACTCACCCCTCCCCTTCCCGCATTAATCAAATCAAACCGAACGCCACTGCCCTGCCCCTCATTTCACCCCCTCCCTCCCCACGCCATCTCCTCCCCCACTCCCATCTCGCCTGTCTCTCTCTTTAAGTGCCTTCGTTAAGCCTTGCGTACACGGATGGCGTATTTACTGGCAATAAAGTGAAATGAACCGGAACGCATTTGGGAGGATGTCACCCATTTATTCCTATCTTTCTCTTGAATGCATCTGCCATCGGTGAGGAAAACGAGTGATGTAAGTATATTTTCTCTGTCTGGACACCTAACTTTAGAGATACTATATCATTTTTGAGCATATCCAGAAATTGCAATGAATTATGATTACATGAATTGATCGTGAACGTGATTGAGCCCAGGCTCCATTCAAGGAGGTAAGGTAATTTATGAATGCTGGAATTATTTCGTTTAGTTCTTATTTTTTCGGGAAAATATTCTGTTTAGTAATGATTATAAAGAAAAATATTCTCAGCCGTCAATGAAAATAACACTGGAGCCAAGATTCTGTTGGCATTTAATGTTATCAGTGTTACTAATTGCAATGAAAATGAAAAATATTTGCCTCCAATCCATTCATGGTTGGAAGCATACCAAATGAAAATAAATGGGAATCAGATCAACCCAACTAGATTACCGGAAAGTATAATCGAAAAATATGTGAATGAATAGCTGAAAAGGAAATAACTTTTCATGCTTTCTTATTTTTCAAACATTCTGAATGATTACAGAAAAAAACGGAATACGGGATTATGAATGGTAATAAAAACACCGCAGCAAAAGCAACGTTTATGAACAGAGGAAAAATGGCAACAGGGACCACGAGTAAATTTTTAAACAATAACATCGCATAAAACCTTCATAAAATGTCAAAATACCTTTAAAACCTAATATGCACCTCTAAATAATAATTTATAAGCAATTCTAGTAGTAGTGAATAACCGATTAATTTCTATTTTATTTTACAGCAAACACTTTAGCAGAGAATTGATTAGCCTAACTTGCTTTCAAAGAGCGATAATTGAAGTGGCTTCCTGTTGACTCTCTCGATTGTATTTCTAACGTCATAATCGCCTCTCAGGCGCCAGACGCTTTTGCATCCATCTCACCGAGTATCAGACGCTGCATGAGCACGCCTGGATTTTCCTCTCTTCCATCTACCATGAGTGTCCCTTTCCATGATCAATAGACATTATTCTCGCAAATACTGTCCCAGAAGTCAAAGAAACGTGAAATCTCTCCCATCACGTCAATTTTGTATAAAATGGGATGAGTTTTAATGGGAGAACATGAGAAATTTATCGTACACCATGTATCCATATAATTCGATTTTGTCAGCAAAAAGATATGCAACTCATCTCTCCTCTCCTTGACAATACCGTTTTAAAATTCTAATGGAAGACAAACTGTCCATATTCCAGTCCTCGGCGTCTACGACTCATATCACCAGCGTAATCCGTCCACTAAAGTATAGAATATAACTGTTTACGCTACTATAATCCTGTATTCATATCAAATCCAAAGCGTAAACCACGCTATGGCAATATATCACTATTCATAATGAGGGAAACAAATTTCCACATAACGAACAAACGTCTCCTACGGAAATTTATTATTATTGGTATTCTACCGGTTAAGGCAGGTTTCTGATAGACACACCCCTACAGTAACCCTTTCTTCATTTTTGCATACT
>LYUA01000146.1:1009821-1022065 GCA_002093875.1 Calopteryx splendens
TTCTTATCGTTATGGTATTCGAATTGAAAACAACAGTTTTGATACGATTTAAATTTCGTCACAGTAATCAACCCGAAGGTCGGTTTGATAGGTAAGGGTATAGCCCAGGTACTCAGCGTGTGAAATTCACACATCAGGGTAGTGTGGCCAGTTCCTTTCCCTGTACTCGCTGTGATTTTCCAAATTGACCTGGTTCCCGAAAAATGATACACATCTTGGGTGAAGCTGAGGTTACCCAGAGGCGTCACCCGGAATCGAATCCGGGACATCCGGTCAGTAGGAAAGCGCTCCAACTACTGACTAGAGAGCCCGGGATTTACATAGATATTTTTAATTAAAACAACATTTTCTAAAGGAATATTTTCCTCATTTTAGTGCAAAATGGGTAAGTATTGATCCTTAAGAAATATTAACACAAACAAACCGCGTAAAAGGTGCTAAAGTCTAGATTAAAAAGAAGAAATTGCACCCTAAAATAGGAGTTAGCTATTTTTCGCCTTGAAATGTTTCTTTTAATATCTCATTAATAAAAATGCCCTTAAACCATTTAAAATTAATATTTGGTAAGTTGCTCCGTAAAATAGGATGTGCTCTCTAATCTTTCAAGTCGCAAAAATCTTTCCTTACATCAGCTCTTTCTGCTTAAACAAGTGAGGAAAAGATATCCTAGGAGAATATGATAGAAGTGGACTGTAGTGATTGCTAGTGGAGGCAAAGAAGGATAGGTTATATTAGCAATAGGTAACTGTAATGATAGGAAAAAAAACGTCAATTCCACGGTAGTGAAAACATTTTTCTCCTGACAAGTGCATTAGGTTTAGTTATCAATCGACACCTGTACTTCTAACAAATGTGTGCTTCAGTAGTTAAACTTCGCTATAGTGACTCTATTCCTATATTCCCGATGTCCCCGGACTTATTAAAGAAAAGAGCACTGGTGAGGCAGATATTATAATAAATGGCACAAACTTTATTGCGTGCGTATATCTAATGTTCTTCTTCGATGGCCCTGAACTCCCACCGATATCTTCGGAGGGGCCCGCGTCAATCTGAGGCAACTTTTGTTTCCAGCGTCGCCGACCGTCAATCATACGTTCCCGGGGGGAGGGTGGTTGGGCGGGTGGGAATGGATGCATGCAAAGGATGGGCTCACGGGAAGGGGTAGGAGGGAATGGGAAGAGGAGGATGCAAATCGATGAGCCAAACCGGCTTCCGTCCGTCCGACGACGCATGGACGCTTTCACGTGCCAGTTCGTACGACCGTATGCATGCATATATTTTTGCGTACGTATTTAATTTCCGGGGGCCCGGTCACTGTATACATGCACCCGGAATATGCAGCAGAGGACAGATGTCGCCATCGGTCGTTTTTTACGGGGCATCTGAAAAATCCAGTGAGGAGGGGAAAGAGAGAGAGAGAAGGTTTGGGGTAGTCCAGGAGAGTGGATCATTATTCAGGCATCAACGGTCATCGGGAATATGTTTTTCACTTCCGCGATGCATTTCGGTGAAATGACGGCGATGAGACACGGCACACGGTTTTCTGGTACCCATAGAAAGAAGTCAGCTAAATGCTGGAATCAAAGTGGAGTCATTTTGAGCATATTTATGCATAACTGATCGTAACAGATCTACGTCCATGGTTAACTTGAGAATGCTATTTATTGACCATTGATGAAACATACCAATTAATTCTGTATTACACCATTGAATGAAAAGAACGCAATTGCTTGAGGATTACATTTATCAGCTTTCTTAATTAGAGTGCTGCATAAGAGAATGTTTGCTAAAATACTGTGTTCTTATGTGGAACTCTAGTACACTCATTATGTTAATGGAAATTATATCCGATGAATGACACATTTGCACCCAATACCTTTTGCCTGTACTTCCAGACATAGAAGAAATTAAATTTACTAATTATAATATTATATACGCTGTTTAGATAAGAAAACGAAACTCATATGGCTTTCAGCTCATAAATGTGACATAATATTGGCGTTCGTATTGGCGTTATTGCCGGGGAAATTACACACATTGAAATAGTCAAGGAAGGGTTGACGGTTCGGATTGTTCGGAGATAAGATTCAAAGCTGGATGTTGAAGTTACGAGAGGTAATGACGTGCAACAAGAAATAATGAAGGAAGATTGTTCTGCCATAAGGTAGGAGGAAAAATAGGCATTGATTTTGTGAATGAATGAATAGTAAGTAAATTACGAAAAAGGCTAACTAGTAGAAGATGTGTTTGCGAAGTATTTTTTATCATTTTTACGCTGGCGAATACAGAAATATATTACTCGGAATGCCTTGAACTGGAGCAAAAATAACGCATTGAATTTATTCATGAACTCGACCCAAGGAATTCCACTTTCCACTTAAAGAATACTTAAGCTTCCCACGGAACTGAAATGTATTTCAACGTGTTTAAACGCAATAACAAGTCACATATCTGAATTTTCAACAACTTTCACCGTTAAGGAGTTTATTTTTAGGAAGAAACTCAGCGCTATTTTCCACTCAAAATTTGCAATGGGGAGTTTTCGTGGAATGAATTATTTTCTCATTTCAATACAGAGTACTTCATGAATGTTCTTTTTCAACGCAACAATTAATTCTCACATCAAAAATCACAACCTACGGTTACATAAACATTCAATAATAGCGAGATTTATATTAATAATACAAATATAAAAAAGCTACTGCAATTCAAATTCCTCAAGATTCTGGGTGAGCTTTACAACTGACGAAGGGAAATCAAGAGTTAAATTTTTTGTCAAGTATCGTGGCGCCTCCATGGAAAGCCATTTGCCTTTGGAAAATTCCTCATTTCTCCCTCGTGCCATTTCTTAGGGGTCCCCCTCCTATCCCTCCCGATTCCCCCGTCGTATCTACCCCTGCCGTCGTTTCTCTTCCAACTAACGCCCAGCACCTAACCAACCCCAAATCTTTTTGTCCCTTTCCCAAACGACCATCCTCTTCTCTGCTCACCTCATTACCAGCTAATCCCACTCCGAAATCCATTCCGATTTCTCTAGCCTCCCTACTTCACCCCTCTCCTCCTCCCTTCCCATTTCCCTTATCCCTGCCACTTCAACTTCCTCCCACTCTCACTACCCTCACTTGAAGCGCGGGAAGGGGGGTGGAGGAAGAGGGAAACAGCATCGAAACTCAGCGTTGCCAACAGAGATTTTTGGGACTGGATGTAGTCACAATTTCAAACGCTAACATATCTTAGCAGTTCTGTATCTCGTGCAAGAGAGGTACTCTTTATACTTTTCGCTTGCGTATTTTAAATGTGTAGGGAAAATAAATTTTAATTTATTAATTATTAGTGATTTTATACTTGGGAAAAAGGCATTATGATTTTCCAACGTTCTGATTGATGAAAAATAAGCACAAAAGTAGGAGATAGAATGATCAGATCACAGTTGGATTAAGCGTGAGAATTTAACTAGTAGAATTGGGTTGAATGGGAAATAGTTTGTCCATAAGTTTATTACTCGGGATGAAGGATGCATAAAAATATTAAAAAGACAGAAATAAAAGTTATTATAATTTATCATAAAGTGACTTCAGGTGAAAATAGGCCATTTTCAGAGCCAATGAACTCTACATTTCGCAGTTGGGCTTTAGAATGCTCTGAAAATTTTTAAACCTTAACCGCTTTAAAAAATGCATTTCTAATGGAAATTTTAATGAATTATAGTTATAAGGTGTCAAATTTACTCTGCTTTGTAAAAATGATAACGATGCACATGAATGAAGAAAGGAGAGAAAAGGCCTAAAATAGGTATTTGACTAATCAATGTATTTTCTTCCCCATGAGGGGGGGTCTAAAACAGTTACCTACTCGGCTTTTTCTACCGAGTAACACCTTCAGAACTTTCTTCCCTTTCCACCACCGTATTGCCATCAACCTCCATTCTTTCTGCCAATGAAGGCAATTCGTCCTCCGTCCCTCTTAGTCTACCAATCTACACACACTCCCCGTCCCTCAACCATCACTTCCCGCCCTGGCCCTTTCTTCAATTCTCTTTCCTCTCTTACAATAGCTACTCCTGCCGACCGAAGAGGGTGGCAGCTTTTTTTTCCCTTCGCCCCTCGTCAGTTTTCAAATTCATTGCGCGCCGCGATCTTTTCCTTTTTTTTCTTCACCTTTCCGAGTTCCTCAGGAAATGTGAGATTTCTCTCCTAAATGGGTGCAATTAACGCTCACCGTCAATCCCGTTCTCTATACCTACCAATACGCTTCCAGGGCACGTCACTCTGACGCGTTTTTCTCGTGTGGCCGTAGACTGTTTACTCGATACGATTTAACTATTTTAAATTGTATTTCGAGGATGTTGCGGTACGTATTGTGTGTCGCGAAAAAAATAATGGTACCATGCCTACCATGCAATCAATGTCGTTGGATATTCGAAGCCGTTAATTTGCATAAGAATATCGATTTGGTAACAAAATAAACGTTTCTAGCATGCATAAAAATGACGAGGCGTTTCATTGCATTGAAATTTTCATATGTATGGTAAAACGTATGAAGTTATGTGATAAGGAATAACCTTGTCCTCAATTAGATTTGGGATTTACCTCTCATGCTCTCCTATACCTTGAAAGAAGAGTTTATTTTCAATCTTTTCCATTTAAATTTCACTTTTTTCATGTTAATGAGGGTTTTTTAATACATTCAATCTGCATATCTAACTAAATAGGCTCTATCTCTAAAGACTTGTTAATTGTTCAAAAATATTAGTTCTCATTCCCTCCACGGAGGCAATATTATTCATTATAAATGTAATATTCAAATAAGGTTTCATGACTGTGAACAGTAGACAAAATAAAAAATGATCACTGGATTTGACCGACAAAAAGATAGAACAACAAGCATAAGAAAGGACACACGAATTCCGAATTTGTGTCACAACCACTTTCTTCGGCGGATGGCAAGAATTCACAGGTTACTTCCTTCATCTGGAATGTGGTTCTACAGCCAGCGAAAATTCAAAATATTAAGCTACTTTTACTTTGGGTCTGAATATTTTAAGTACTGAAAAAGTTATGAATCGTCAGTCAGTACTCGAAGATTGAGTACTGAAGAAGGAGGTAATACCGCCGAAACGTATAGAGATACATAAATATTAGCGTACTTTTTACTAAAAGTAAGACATATTAATAAAGAATAAATAAAGTGGAAACTTACGTTTGAATTTTTTGAGTTGCGAAAACTTTTCTAATGGCTTCATGGGACAGAAAGTGACAAATGGTATTCTTTAAATAACTGACGAAAACTTTTATTATTTGATAAATACATTCCGTTACAAGCACGTTCTTAAGTCCTGCTGCTACAAACCGCAATGACAGTCACCGATTTTTCATGGGGGTAAGTGACAGTTGTGAAAAGTGTTCCTTTCAATCAGTCACTTCTTCCTCGGCGTATCTGTGTCACTAGCCCTTATATCACAGTGTCAGCATGTCTGTCGCTGCTTAGTTTTGCTCACTTGGGAATTAATTGCAATTTTTATGCGCCTGCAAATTAATGGCCTTAAGGAATTGCCTGCAAAATCCTGCCACATTAAACAATTGGCTAAGATGAGAGATTGCCTAACGCTGGAGAAATGTAATTTCACAACCCAGTGAAAGTGGAAGCAGTTTTATGTTTTTAATACCGTGAGATGAAGGCCTCATTGGTATGAGGGGGTGAGGTGGTTTATGTTACGGTTGACACAGCGGATTTTCCTCCTTTGTATTCACCAACGACCATCTGCTCATCGCTTACATAATTCTCTGATAAGTTATTCGATTCATGGAAATTTGTGGAGGGAAAAAGGATGATATTGAATACACATTATGGCATTTATAAGTATGGAGCCACAATTGTATTTAATTTTGTCTTATCATTTTCTCTCTTCTAACTGAAGCTTTCATATAAAAACGTATAAAGACAGATAAAGTGTTATCATACGTTACCAAACCATGAGGGTGTAAGGATTTCATGTGCAAAAGCTCAGAATAGTCAAAAACTCATCATAAAGAACTTACAAGAAATATTTTTCATTTCATCAACGTGGACTGATACCATTTTTGCTCTCTCACTCCCTCTGCTCGTGAGAGCGTGGTACTACTTTTCAGAACACTTTCATTTACCGATAAGACGGAATGCCTTCTCAAATTTCTCCTAACTTTCATGGTTATCTGTACAAATAAATCGTGAAATTAGATAATTTGCCTACTATCGCTATTTTTAGGTATAATTTTAATGTATGTTAGTTACGTGAGTACGTGAAAATAGTAATTTAAGGTATTCTTTCAGTAATTCCAAGCTTTAATTTTTTCCTCATTAACAATCTTTTTTTTTAATTTCTTAGTAAATGATAATGTACTTAATTTAGTCGGTGAACCGGCGGCGTGGGCAATGGCCCTTTGTTTTCCACGGTTCCTGCGCCAATTTAGCGATGCTATGGAATATTCCCGTCAAATTATTTGGCAATAAACAAGTGTAACTTGCACTTTATTCCATGTAAAATGACAAGTGGAAACTTAAATGGCGTGGGAGTAAGCTGATTGTTCTCAACATTTTTGGTTAAACTATATAGTACCTTAGCTAACCTTATTTTCACCTTTCGAGCTGTATTATCTTCTTGTGGAAAATGCAGAAGTTGATTCTCAGTTTTATCATTTGAAGAAACTGATGAAAAATTAGTTTCTCAAAATACTTATATAACATGCGTAAACTAAAATATTCTTTGCCCTGAGATTAAATGAAAATTAATACCTCGATTAGTGTTGGTTCTATTGATCCCAACGATGCACCTATATATTTCTTCACATTTTCGATTTGAAAATGACGAGTCAAAAATCATGTAATAACTCGTGATTATGCTAACAAATAAAAACAGTGCAAAACAGATTACATGGGAAGATTCCCTTTACAAGCGATGTCGACTCCAGCTGTTGATTTCATATTGAGTAATGCGTTGTAAAAGCTATTGCAATCACATTCTAGAGGCCATTATTTCTTCCTTCATTTCGTCGTTTTGGAATTTGCTCACAAACCATTTATGAATAATTAAATGGGCCGGGTGTTAATTTACCACGCATTTATTAAAATCATCGGCCGCTCTGCCAACACAAGCGGCGCTTTTCCCTCTTCCGTCCGAGGCGACCCAAAAATTTTCACCGCCCGCCAGATCGGCGTGCAGTGCATTAATCACTTCGGTCAATTAGCCGACAACGTTATTGCGACGCCAACGGTGGCGAGCACCGCTTTATTTATTTTTTACCCCCGTGGTCCCATTTCGTTCCGTCGCGCACTCCTCTGCTCTCTTTTGTTCCCTCAAGGATCCTCGCCTGGCTCCACCGGCGCCGCCGCCGCCGCTTCGCCGCCAACCCAAAGCACGAGGGCGCCCTCCGCATGATCGGCGCGCCATCGCTAAGCTCCACCCACCGCTTTTTTTCAAATTAAAAGTGGAGAGAAAAAAACAACCGCAGCGAGCAGGCGGATCGTTCATTAACACCGACTGGCGATTACCTTACGCGTCCCGTAAATTTCCCCTTTCCCCTTCTAGGTATATCTTCATTTGACGAGGCATAGGATGAGGTTATATGTCACGTCCCGTTTACGACTCCTATCTGTTTAGCCTCCGCACACACACTGTTCCCTTCGAGTATGCATTCATCATTTGTGGAGAGCTGCACCTAAAACGAACACTGGAGGACGATTAGTAGTTTTGTAGAAAGGGCCCCTCTTGAAATCGTAAATGGGTACGAACATCAGAATCCCATCACTCCTGGACGATAATTTTCATCCTTAGCAAGCCTGAATTGATCAGGAATTTATGGAATAGGATAAGGAATTTAAGAATATTTTTCTATACGTGCAGAAATTCGAAGTTGAATCCGTTCTGGTCATCTCAAAAGCAGTTAAGAATAAACTAATATGACTATTGTATATGTGTTGATAACAAGCGATTATTTATAATTTTCTTCTTAATAAATGCTTACTTTCTGCACCATTGCTTCCTCAATAACCTACTGTTGTTATTTTTTCTATTATCTAGAATGAATAAGGATTAAACTATTTTAAATTGGTCACCGAAAAGTATGCATACCTTGCGAAGTCAATTTAGTAAGTTTCGCCGCTTAAATCACGTGAACTGAGACATTGCATTAATCTTTATCATCGTCCCTATGGATAGTTTTTATGTATGAATTTATTAATTTAAACAATGACTGCTTTTCCTCAATTAAAGGTACATGAGATATTTATTAAATACGGCCAAGCTTGATTTTCAAGTGATATTTGTTTTCGTTTTCCAAGGGATGAAGCCATCTTGCACAGAATCACATCCCTCAAATGACTTCAAATGAATAGTATTGTGTGGGAAAAAATAATGTAAGTAGAGTCTCTAAGCACCAAATAATAGGATCTAAAATTCATCAAGATGTGCTCCATGTGGCTAGCTAAAAAGGGAAGAGAATAAATAATATGGTTTTCAGAAAAAGTAAGAAAATCGGGAAAGTGAAATAATCATGCATGTACTCAAAAACATATGCGTGGAATATAGGTATAAGTAAGGATGGAAGACGAGGAAATAATTGTCAATATTAGCATTTAAATAACGTGATTTTCATTGCAAGCACTATGCCAATTTTAATTCACTTTTTTTAGAATCGCTAAACAATACAAAAAAATATAAAATTTAAGAAGAGGTTCATTTCCGCGTTATTTCGTTCGTTATCAACTTGATTACGTATTTGGCAACATGAGTAGAGATTGAACTTCACAAATAAAAAATACAAAGAAACACTACCTGACTCATTAAAAACTATTACAAATCGACAAAGAATTAGAAGATAATTTGATAGTTGTAGGATGGAAGCTACTAGACGTACTACCTTGGCTACTGGATAAAGACAAATGGTTAGATTTAAATGCAGAAATCAAAGAATAATAACAGCTTCACATTGAATTTGCAGTCGAAACCACAAATAAAAGATCAGAGAAACTGGTCTCCCAAACCGACATAAGGAATCCCTTTTCCCCTAGGTGAAAACAGAAAGTAGAGTCCAATAGGCTCAGCCAATCAAACTATTATAAAATAATATGATCTTAATATGTTCTATTTTCCTAGATTGATTCCTACAGTTTGGTGACCTGTTACCCACTGCCATATGCCCCTACTGTAGGTTGCATGGTAATGTGTGCATGTTCAACTACTACATTCATTAGAGCAAAAATCTTGGACTGCTCTTCTGCATTGGGTCCTTCTCTCCTGTAAACCCACGCTTAAGTCACATTGCGCATTGACCGTGGAAGTTGGTGGGAGTCACAGGAGTCTATGGCGTCACCGCGTGTATAATCTCCGTCCTTTTAGAGCACATCACAGAGGATGCGGTGTACCGATGTATATATGCATCAGGGCTTTGGCAGCGTGAATAATTTACGAGAGGAGAATCGGATAAACGTGTCGTGTAAGTGGTTAACAGCATGTGAATTTACGTCGGTCAAGATCGAAATCGATCGGCCGCATTCTCACATGGCTTCCATCACTCCATACTTAAATGTGCTATTGACCGATAATGAAATGAAAAAAATAATTAAATTAGATAAAACATCGGATGAAGGTAATAAACAGGGATATTTATTACAGGATCCCTGAATTCAGTCCATGCTGTGTCATGGATAAGCTGACACACACTAACTAAAGAATATAAGCGCCAAAGAACATAGTTTCTTCATTATGAAAAGGATATTTCACTATGATGCGATTGGTATTCAAAGGAGTACACGCAACTAAAACGAAAACAAATTGCTTTTCTCCAACTTTGTCAATTGTCAATCTCAATTCCGTTATTTATTTAATAAATAGTTTTTCGTATTACTATTCTAAGATACTCCATCTTTTAAAATTTACTAAATCCTAGTTGTGTTAGCAAGTGCTTATAGTTCATATCACGAGTTTCCACCCAAAAACTTTACCCAGACTCACAAAACTGGATGAACCTTTGTGGATAAATTAGCTGAAAAATCGAATTTTGCGGGATAGTATTGAAGAGTGACATCTCATACCTATACCTACGTATTTACAACCGTATTCTGCGTCTCCCTCTCCTCCCATCGGTTTACCCACTTCTGAACATGATCCTCGGAGAATGGTCACCCCTTAATGGATGTCAGACCCATTGATATAAATAAACACTGCGCTCAGTAAAATCCGTTTATTCAATGAAGGCTCCATGAGGTGCCGCTTGGCGGGGGTTCGGCAGACGCCACCAGGTTCGTTAATGTTTCAGCGAGAGATGACAGCGCAGAAACGACGGTGATGGGCGAATGTAAGGGAGAGAGAGAAGCTCACTCCACGTAGAGCAAATGGTTTCGGTAAGGGAACATGGATAAGTGAACGTGCAAGGAGCAGGGGTGTTCGGGGGATATTTAGGGGGCCGATCCGGGAGGGTGAGGGAGGCCTCCCAAGTATTATCGAGCAAGTGCACTTTCAATATTCTTCGAAATATGACAATTTTAGCGCATAAAACCTATAATAGTGTCCACACTGAAATCGAAGACCCTGTCCTGCTCCGATCGGAAATTAATAACGAAATTACAGAAATGAAAAAATAAAGAATACAATGCTGCAACAATAATATTTAGTTCTGATGAAAAATACAGTACAAATAAAATTAAAATCGTAAATTCAAACAAAGCAATTTGATTTTATTTTAACAGTTTATAAGGTCCCATCTTCTAAATTGCACTGTTTGCTTCACAGAAGACAACGGTAAGGGGCACTGGTCATGAAATATAAATAATAATTCATCCTCTACTCCTGGACAACCCATTAAAAAACGCCATGGCCATAACTCTCACGATAAAAATAAAAGAAAATGTTACTTTTCAGATGAGTTTTTTTGGGCTCATCAAATTTTATTACCTTTTCCAGGCAGGCATATAGCCGAGGCAATCAAGCGAAAATGGCCAATCGAAAGCACTAGGAAAAATAATTCCGAAAATATCCCGAAAATTAAAAACGTAGCATTTCTTATGCGTAAACTGCGATCAGACGGGAGAGTAAACAAGAAAAATGTCCGTGGCGGGCACTTAATTACTATGAATCCCGATAGAGGGGGGTGGATACGCTATGGGCTTGGGAAGTAAGGAATAAAATACAACAAGGGGACGAATAAAAAAGAAAATATCACGGGGCGATTCAGACAGAATGAATGGCTTCCCGGTTACCCTCCCCACTTAAAAAGCATGCCAGCCCACTTACTTAAAACCCATTAACTTCTTACACGCATGCACGCGAACTGATGAGCTCGATTTCCGCCTCTCGAAAGTTTCCGATGTCAATGGGAAACGGAGTATTGGTAATAAGCACGCAAACGCGAAGTAATGAGCAAATTTAATTTCCACGTATTTAAACGGAAACATTCTTTAAAGGGATCAGTTTTGCCTAATTAACGTAGGCGAGAACATATTTTCGAAGTAAATCGTCTTTAATATCCATCTCCAATTGTAATGAATAAAATGTAGCTTCTTCAATATCCTTGGAAAGATTTTATAACTACCTAAAGGTACGTACTATTAAAATTCATCAAGACAACTAATTTTTACAAGGAAGTCGTAGGATGAGAAGGTTGTCACATTTTACGCCTGAAGAAAGAAAATTTCTCAATTTTTAGGTTCAATTTTATAGTAGTATAATCAGCATAANAAAATTTCTCAATTTTTAGGTTCAATTTTATAGTAGTATAATCAGCATAACAACTATCTAATATATTATTGTCGTATTGCCTTAATTTTCACCGATATCTATCATTGTAGGTTTAATAATAAATGCATGGCTTCAATCAAAAGGGACATGTGATAGTTTCACCAGATATTTCAGCGAAAAATAAATTACAGTTGCGTCAAGGTGGTGGTTGATCAATCAACTACATAATATAAAATACTTATCTTTCGTCAACTGCATATTCTTTGAGATTAACATCAAACTAATATAATGAAGTTATGAACAATTCTAATAAAAAACTTATTCTATAAATATCTACCTCCAATTTATGCTACACATTTACAATTAATTTGAATGGAGCAAGACAGGGTTACAAAACTTTTATCGAGACAACGCCAATTACCGTTGCCAAAACTTTCCACTAACTGTAACATCATCTTTATTATTTTTTTATGGAAATATTGCCATATGAATCAAAGCTTTTCGACGCATGGAATTTAAGCAACAGAGCTAAAG
>LYUA01000146.1:1393891-1405397 GCA_002093875.1 Calopteryx splendens
TATATATATATATATATATATATATATAGTTAATATATAGTTAATATATTTATATATATCATATAATAACAATATATATATATATAGCCAGCTATCAAGAATTCGTCTTCCGAAAATTTCCAAAACCACTAAGAGCCTCTCTGTAACATAATCCTTATTAACACTTCCGAGCCTCTAATTGCTACACCCCGTAGTGGCTTAAGAAAACTTTATCTAACCCTTCTGCTCAGTGACGCGATAAGTGGCTCAGTTCTCGCATTTTTACGTATAAACACTGAATGCCTTGTAATAGGTTTGTGGAAGAACGTAAACAATGTCATCCATCAAGAAAGAAAACCTGAGGTAATGAATTACCTAGGGCTCAACAATCAATAACTGGAAATCAAATTTCACCATAATCAAGGTTTTTTTATGAATGCGAATAGTCACAGAATAAAGGCTTTTTTTATTCAAAATTTTCAGCTGGAAGCTTAATTTGACAATTTAGTACAAATTTATTATTCGGACGCCAATGGTGTTTTGCAAAGCAGGCTCTTTCGATGGGGTAGTCAATTCCCTTATAGCAATTTCATCTAATGACATAATAAAAAATCGATATCTGGATCCATACGAAATTGTATCATTACCACTATTTACACAAATTCCGCAAAAAACATCAAATATTTCAAATTATCGCTGTCCATTACCTTTCCTAAAGCAGGAGAGGAGGCAATGAAAGGATGTTCGTACTTCGTCAACCGTAATCGCCCCTCCTCCAATGAGTTCGATCGGTTTTTACTGCATTCCTCGGCTCCCCTTTACCATATATCCCTACCACTCTCCTTCCCTCCCTTCTGGGTATCTCTACCTCTTCCTACATATAAAAGTAATGAAGTAACGATGAACGATGTTACGAAGTACCTACTTCACCGATGTTTATTGGGCAACCTGCTCCTTCAAGCAAATCATTCTGCATTTTATGGAAGCCGTCTTTAGGAGTCAATTTGAGAAAATGTCCGGGTGCGAATAAAAGTTTTAACGCCCCAAAATATTTTACCACCAAGATTATTTATCCGTTTCCCGCACTACCGCATCTTAAGTCGCACCATATTACCTGAGAATTAAAAATTACTATAAATTACCATCCCAACGTTAATGCAGTAAATTTTTATAACCTAACATAGTTTAATAAACGAACAAAGAGGTTTTGCGCACTGCGGGGGAGGAGAGAAGGTTAATGCGATAAATCCAAAGATGGCAAGAAAAGTGGATGCGTGGCTTTCTGATTGTGAGAGGCGATGGATTGTGAAAGAATGTGATAAGAGAGTTGAATGTTGGGCAAGCGAGTTAGAGGGAGGAAAAGATTATGCATGTTGGACGGCATGAATTGTGGCAGAAAGTATGCGGATTTGAATAAAGGGTTACTGTAGGGTTTAGATCGCGTGTCCATCAGAAATCTACCTTAACCGGTAGATTACTAACAATAATAATATTTTAATGTAGCTCTCAACAGTGAAATAAAATACTTGAAAATTTAGTTATGCAAATACATACGGTCGGTGTAGGTAAGTTTTCCCCACACAACGCATCTCCACAACAGAAAAAAATGTCGATGAGCCCTGAATGATTCCTGGGATTTCACTGCGTTCGTTGGCTTGATTTAACTACAGCTTCGCCAACGAGATGGCAGCAACAAGGCAGCCTAATTAAACGCAGCGAAAACTGCAGCAATCTACTTTTGACCTGAAGACGCCGGCTGGAATGCCGGCGAAATTGTTGTTGTCAATTCAAGCAAATGAACGCGATGAAAACCCAGGGATCATGCAAAGCTCATCAAATCCACGACGGGGACAGTTCCGAACGAACCGAAGGAAATATCATTTACTGCAATTTGAATGACTCGTACATAAAAAAATGCCAACATTTTTTTTGTACCTTTTGAAGGAATTTAACAGGCAAAAGCTGGAAGAAGCTTAGTGGTAGATTGTGAATAATTTCTTAGCTCCAAATGTACCCCTTTGTCTCATGCTTATATCTATCTGTGGTTTTTTAGATACTCCACCGATGTATGAGACGGCACTTTTATAGAAAAAATGCGACTTAAACTCGATTATTAACGGTGCTCCAGGCGTTCCCCAGATGCAAAGTTACATGACACATTGATTTTATTTGCTCACAACTGTCATTGTTTTACTGAAAATAATACTGAAACGTGTCTTTCAAAACACGCTTCAGTATTATTTACTTTAGAGCACAGCATTATAGCACTTTTAAGTAGTTGACGAAGTTCTAATTCATACCTACCGTTTCGGAATTCAAAAAATTCCAACCACATAGTAGCGCCACTGTATCTAAGGATTACGACTTTTACGTCTTTTTCCTTTCATCCTCTCTTGTGCTCGTGATAATCTGCATTGTACTTACTCGTACCCCCGCCAAATAATATCTCTTGAAATCCTGAAAAGATCTTGATAATGTAGCTATCTATCTGCAGAGAAGACAAGCAGATCTCCCTTGCCATTCGAAATTTTTCCCAGGGATAAATTTACCCAACTATGAAAAAAACATGCGTCCCACCACACACCGCCCAAAATTATGACTCTTCGTGCAAGGTGAACGCTCCCTTCAACGGTAAACTATAGCGGTTCCTTCCCTGCGAGGAAAACAAGGGAAGAAACTAAAAAAAAACCGTCATCGCTATGCGTCAGTGAAAACAAACCAGGAGGCGAACTGGATAAGATTGGAGGGAGTCATGCCTTCGTCACGGCTCTTACAAATTCACCTGTGCCCTCCGTCTTTTTGCATCCGAACCCGGAGTTAAATATTCTGTGCCCGCCGACGAA
This sequence comes from Calopteryx splendens, assembly GCA_002093875.1. NCBI lineage: Eukaryota > Metazoa > Arthropoda > Insecta > Odonata > Calopterygidae > Calopteryx > Calopteryx splendens. Next base: position 1,396,714 of record LYUA01000146.1, read on the forward strand.
AGTCTAATTTAGGGAGTGCGAGTTAAAGTGATTCACCAAACAATGCGACCGCAACGCCATTGTAGAAGATGTCCGCATTTTGATGCAGGGCACGTGTGCCGTGGGAAGGGGGGGGGGGAGAACCGGGTTCGGCGAAAGGGGGTGTGGTGCGGGGAGGGAAGAAGAAAACGAGGAAGGGGTAGCAGGAAGTGATGTCGCCGTGTTCAGGAAAGCAATACCACCCGGCTACTGGGAGCACCAGGCCATGCGCGGATCCATGCCTTCAGGGCCAAGACTGGTTGTCAACTTTATGACATCTTAAATGATGAAAAGAACACAAACTTGCATTGTGGAATTTTCGCAAAGTTGTATTATTCATTTCGTCCTCATGAAATGCAATTTCGTTTCACTGAAATGGATTCGGTGAAGTCGATTCTTTTCAAGTATATCGATGGTTTTAGAGCACGTGAAGATTCTCGTATCCCAGTTTCGAGTAATTTTTTCCGCCATTTTCATTGTACGTAGTGGCGCAATTCAATACTCATGAGGCGCATTGGTAATCGCCTGCTGACAGCCATCAATTATTTTAATCCCATTTTCCCAGGCATCCGCCCTTCATCTCATAATCACATACCTCCTAAATCAGCCTACAACTATTCTATTTAACTAAGCGTACCCATCAGTCAGATCGCTAAGAGATGGGCTATTTCAAGTGAGTATTCTTTTATTTGTAATATTTATTTTAACTTTAAATGTAGCAATTAAGACTAATAAACGTGGTTTCAGAGTTATTTATATGCTATTGGGTAAACACTTATTCATTGGCTCACGAGTTACTTCAAAATATTAAACATTTGAAAAGTAATCATATGAATTTTTGATGTGAAAAAGGCGAGAGTCTTCTACCTTCCGTTGCAACCACTAAATGGCTTCTCGTGTTCTATTGGACAAGGATGAGACCTGAAGATGTAGGTGTTAGGCTTACGTGCATGAGAATAAAAAAATAGAATGATTATTTGCAATAGCATTCTGCCAAATAAATTCGTACCAAGCTAATCTAGTGATTTCAACGAAATTGTGTGGAATAATAAGTATCTATATAAGTAGCTATTGTTTTTCGGAGGTAATAAACATTTTACCTGTGGAGCTGATGAATAACTACGTAACTAAGTCTCTTCTCACTATTGGGAGCCAATGAAAATTGGCAAATAGTTATTATACGCATACCATAGGTATTCGTGCCCTCTTAATTGACGGCCTCACGTGTCAACGAGGTATGAACTTCAGTGAGTAGCCACAGTGTACTTTGCAAGGTAAAATATTTATAATTAAAGTAAACGATTTAAACAGAAATTTAAGCTGCAATATACATATGTGAAAAAAGACAGAGGGAAAAATGCAAGTACCTCCTCCCTCTTACACTCGCGCAGCTTACTTCTGGGCGGTGAGAAAACCAATAGAGAGGTCATTCCCTTGACCACCCTTCCCTTCCCTTGATCCCTTGACCCTCAACAGCGCTATCCAACTGCACTAACATTGTTTCTCGATTTTGTGGAAGCAAAATGTTTGCAAAAATGTATTTTTAACGCAGTTCATAATAAGTGTTTTTAATCAAGCAAAATCGCCCTCCTAAACACTGGTCGCATTGATGCATTAATTTCGAATTCCAATTATTGTTTTCCTATTTATTGCATCACTTACGAAAAAATGACATATATTCGCAATGCATACAAGTTCAATAAAGTGGTGTGATTTCTGCAGGAGGGATAAAGGGACATTATGCATCACGATGTTTTGATTTTATAAACGGAACATGGTGAAACTATGTCACGAAAATAAATAAACCATGCAACTTAAGAATGAATTCATCAGAATTACGCGCCTGATGAATTGAAAATGCACGCCAAGGACAGCCGCATACTGTGTCGGGAAAGCATATCATCCAGTGCAAAAAAAATAAGTCCCCATATCATTGACCATTTAAATACCACGCAATCCCTCACAGCGAAACCTCAAAACCATATTTCATGGTTCAGCAACGGCAATGACTGCGGTCTCACGAAATCCCTTGACCGTCCAAATGAGCCTCATAAAACGCAGGTTCCTGAACCCTTCCCTCCCGCAGACCCCTTCCATAGATCGTCCAGGAAGACATAATAAACTCTCTCCCTTCCGTGCCTCAGCCCCAGGGCCTCACTGCCATCTCTACAGCCCCGGTGCGAGGAAGAAGCAAAACAAAGCAAGAGAGCTTTAATGCGAGGCGAGAAATATGAAGCACGTGAAGCACATTAGGCACGCCTCCCTCAAATGGATGGACGTGACCGCCAGCCGCTCGCATGCGTTACGATCACGACGCCCAACGTTCAGCAACGGCCCTTTAATATGCGCTCACGGTGAAGGCGAGGCACGGCGGCGTCGTGGCAGTGAAGCTTTAATCCTCACTCAGTAACTCATACTTGGATGGCCATCCGATAGACTACCAAGTTTCAACCTGACGATAAAATAGGGTTAATATAAAATCACTCAACTACTACACTCACATGTGTACCTATGTGGGCTGTATAGGTACGTAAACTCATTAAATGAATCGGAAAATCCCTTATGTTAACTAAAATAATTTGACGCTCTTTGGATGAAAACTTCGTTATCAAATTATAGATGACTTCACTCAAACTGATGCAAAAATTTGTAAATTTACATATTTTTGTTTAATCAAATATCAAATATACTTAATATCCCGTAAATTCTACGAAGTTGCCCGACTTATACCTCATGCCCAAAGGCCATTCTTTCTTTTCCATTCTGGATATAATCGGAAAATGTATCGATATTTGTAGAAGAACTGCCTCTCAACAAAGTGACTTCACTACCCTTAGTGGCTGTAGAGATTTTATTACAATAGGCGCTTGAAAGCTGAATAGTAACCCACAGTAACCTTCACTGTATCCACAAAAAAATCAGTGTTTTTAGAACACCAAGGCAGTCATTGCACATGCGTCGTCATGGAGAGGGACAACGGGGGGGGGTGGCGATAGGAGGCAGGCGTGAGGGGTGTGGATGTGCAGGGGCGAATGGCGCAGAGTGTGGACGGTGGTGAAGGGTGAGAGCAGTGAGGGGCGATGGGAAGAGAAGGGAGGAAGGAGGAAGCGTAACTGTGGGATGGGGTAGAATGAGCGGGGATTAGGTTTTCGTTTGCCAAGTTGAAACGACCCCTGTGGAGTAAGAGAGTTTCTAGTTTATCCAAAGAATCAGTCCTAAAGTCCATTCCTTCAACACGGAGTCGAATGGTGACGAAACAGCTTTTGTGCCTAAGGTCGATTCAGTGCTGCTTAGCGAAAAGTGATTTCTCAAACTTTAAATTGAGAAAGGACCAGAGGTTCTTTTTTTAACATTATTTTTAAATGCCTGACAGCTTGTCCGATATTGATTTTGTCACTGTTATTGTACTCCATCTTACAAATCACCAGATTGTTTTACCAGGGGCCTCCTATTTTCTATAATCCATGATTCTTAAATTTTTCTTTCTCCGGGGAAAACCTTCACGACTTTCCCTGAGGCGAGGAATTTCCACCCATTGTGGCTGGTCTACAATCGTTCGGATGGTGTGGTAAATAAGTCTATCAAATATTTTTTATGTTTGCTTTAAGAAGTATTGTCAACAATAAGACCGATTTAGTCGCTGGAGTTGATGATGTATTATATGTCTTAACCGCACGGTTAAAATAAACTTACGAAAGAGGGATATCAAGGAGCCCCTCAAGCGCAGGGAGTCATGTGGCGAGTTAGTGGGAAATGTGGTCCCGACAAGAACCGTGAGCAACGTGGTCCAGGAATTTTATTTTTCAAGAAAAGGAAAAAAATGAAAATGCCATTAAAAAAATATATCAAGAAAATTCAAAGAACTGGTGTTGTCTATTCCGCAAGTGAACATGAAGTGATCTTCCCAGAAATATACCTACGTGATTTATGAAAACGGAAACATTCACGGCATCGATGATTTCATTCGTTTTCCCCGCGGAAAGATTTACTCTAAGAACAACAAGGTCCACCCCAATGTGCAATCCTCATACCCCGAAATAAAAAGGCGTGACTGATGCGCCAGATCCCCGTTAGGTATTATGTTTATCTACTTTCAATGATGAGAACGAATTCCCGTACATACATATGACTGATACTTACCTCCGGCTTTTCATATTTGGGATGAATCAATAGCACAGGCATAAGCCACTAAGTCAGTAATTCTCCCAGAATGTAGACTGGCTGATTCGAAACTTGCTGGCCTAAATTAATAAATCGTCAAGCGTGGCTGGAATAACCAAATGGCTTCAATCCAGTGTTTCAAATAACATTTGAAGGCTTTTAACAAGACCTTAATTACGCATGACATCCTATAACAGTCAAATCTAAAAAAAAGTAGTTCACATTGAGGTCGGTCAAATGCCCACTCATCATCGGAATGCTTTAAAATCGTGATTAGAGTACGTAAATGAAGATGAATAATTGCAATTCATGAATCAAACAACTGTATATTCTACCATTTCTATAATTTTACACAAAATTTCAGAACTTCAGAAGAACCCATAGGTGTACGCGTCGTCATGACAACTTAATGCAAACTTCAAATGAGATTCAATAGGCCTCGGGACATTTATTCAAGTAGTAGCATTTCATAATATTAGATATAAGGAAATTACCTACAATGTAAGTACTTGCACGTAAAGTTATTTCTTTAAATTATAATATTTTGAAATGCCACAACTGACCACTAAAAAACGTAATTCTTGCCGACGACAACTTGAATGGCGTCTCAGCTCCTGCAATCATTGACTCTATTTATGCATATACGTCCGAACCTCTTCTGAAAAAATGACTTCTTCTGCTTGGTAAATGTAGAGAAGAGGAGGTCTTCTTCATTGGTGATTATTCCACTTTATTTTTCCTTGGTCATTATTCTGTGCACATCTTTCCCATTTCTCCCAACGCCATCTTTTCCGCTCATGTTAACCCATTCTCTCAACTCCAGAGTTGTATCCAACCGGTCAACAAAATAATAATAAGTCCCACGTCCGCGATGCCACACACATCTCCCTACGAAAGGAAAGTCCGAAATCTTTCTCACGGAGCAAGTTCACGGTACTTCACGGAATGCAGTCGCCGTTCCCTCACCCTCCTCCCACCCCTTTGTGCACCTTCCGTCCGACGCCATCTTCCTCTTGGCGCCCCGTGCATGGGAGGCTATCCTCAAGGGGCGGACGGGTCGCGCCTTACCCCTGTGACCTCTGCCCCCGCACCACCCCCCTCCCCCTCCCTCGGGGAGGAGTGAGTGAAGGCGGCGGCGAGAGAAGGACAAGGAAGACGTTAAACACGTCGACGAGAGCGGGAGGAATAAGAGGATAAACAGAATTCGGGAAGTGCGGAGAGAGAGAGAGAGAGGAACGGAGTCTGAGGGGGGGGAGGTGACCGGATGGAAGGGGAAAGGGGTGGGAAGGGAGCCAAGGGAGCGGATGCCAGCGACGAAGAAATGACCCGGGTGGCAGGGGTGTCTGTTTTCCACGAGGAAAGCAAAAAGAATAGATCCGAGGAATAAAACTGCAAGGTTTTTCAAAACAATGCGGATTAATCGTCCGAGGATTTTTGGACTCTCTTTTTGAGGTCCTAATTGCGTCGCGAATGGGCGCGTGGACAGCGAAACGTGCCCCACATCGGCACAATGCATTCTTCAAATTTATGCAATCCCTTTCGTAAAGAGCAAAAAAGGCAAGGCAAATAAAAGAAATTTTATCCATTAAAATAAGGTGGTCGTTCAATATTCATTCAAGCAAAAACTGCTAAACCTATTGAAGTGAAATTTGCTAAAGGATTAAAAAAAAGGGTAAGTATATGACGTAACACGGAGGCTTTTTTCAATTATGATCGTGGTACTTATAAGGGAGGGAAGGAAGAGGTCGAAATTTTGAGGAGATCGAAATAAACCTTAAATTTACCGTTTTTTTACCCTGACCGTCACTAACTTGGATATGCCCAGGTCTGAGTGAAGGAAAAGGCCAAATGAAATTTCAAATCACCTTCCAAAAGTACCGATTTCCTCCAACAGGAGAGCGAAACATTTTAGCACGCACCTTCTCCCACAGTGCCAGATTGGCCACTCGGTTGTCCTGCGTTATTAAAAACTTAAAACACTAGTTTTCTTCAATTATTAATAATTTTTTTAGTATTTGAATTGCATGCTAAATAATTCAGAAAATAGTGTTTACATAATTATTATTATTAAATATCCCCGGTCTCCGGACTCAAGCCTGAATATGCCGTAATGTAAACGTAACAATTACGGGAAACGGCGCGTCACTCACGAAAGTCAAGTTCGTACACGCTTTGATTTTTTAATGCAATTTACGATCGAGCAGTTCTCACTAACTAGAATAATATTTGGTTCCCTGTGGTGGTTGGGTACCACGTAATTTTGCGTAATTTTGGCCTCTTCAAAGCTTAAAATTGTGATTAAACGACCTTTTACACGATCCATTCAGTTCCCATTTCCGATTCTGTTAGTTTGCTTTCAATTCATGTGTGAGAAATCCAGACTCCCGAGTTTCAGTTTTCGTTTTAGTTCGTGGCCGTCTTTTCTTTGCGTTTCAGTTTCACTTATAATTCAACAGAAATTGAACCGAAATCTGAACTGATCACTTAAACTTTCTTCTATTCAAGGTTACTTAATTGCGTGTCATAGATAAGGAATTGCCAACCGCGGGATGCAGCGTAGATATCCATGCTCAAATTAGTAGAATAATATGCTACAGCAAGAGGTATGATAAGCATAAGCATAAGCTTTTTAACTAGTAATAAAATAATTCAGTCTTTTACAAATTATATTCCAAGGTATTATTTCAATACAAATTCATCCATTCACTTCATTTACTTCACCATGAGTACTGCCGTTTACGATTTTTAAAACGAATTTAAAATCTCCCGAACATATACTACATTAATAAAGTATTTTGATACCATATTACCGATAGAAAATCTTACAACATAATGCGGTCATTATTAGTAAAGCAATAAGGATACGGCTACATTTTTAAGTAGGTAAATGAATTTCGATTAGAGGAAGCCTATTACAAATGAAGGTGACTAGGGCGATTAAAACAAAAAATGATAAACAAGACTCGTTACGGTAGTTAAGCAATCATCAGGTGCAAGGATAGAGTAGTCAACTACGCCGTCGTTGCGGATGAGGGGGTGCCTGATCTACAGTAACTATATTTAGTGCTATAAAGACCTTATCAAATTTCAAATGATAAAATATAAAAATAAACCGCAATAAGTGTACCTCCCAGTCGTTATAATTTGGCTAACACCTATTAAGCTGCAGTAGAAAACTTCTGAAATTTATAACAAACAAATAAATAAAATATAAAAATGAGCCTCCGGAATATCCTTACGAACTTCATTATAATCCTTACTGTACCTGTATACCGTCATTGAGAGATGTCATAATTTTTATTTAAAAATTTTTAAGTAGGTAAAAAGTTACCAAATGCTTAGTCGCTGGACTCCGTTGCTTTTTTCAATAGCAGCCTACTAAGATGATACAATATGACCGAGTTAGTCGCTGGAGTTGCTGATGTATTATATGTCTTAACCGCACGGTTAACATAAACTTCCGAAAGGGGGATATCAAGGAGCCCCTAAAGCTCAAGGAGTCATGTGGCGAATTAGTGGGAGATGTGGTCCCGAGAAAAACCGTGAGCAACGTGGTCCATGAATTTTATTTTTCAAGAGAAGGAAAAAAATAAAAATGCCATTTGATTTTCCACACGACTATTTCGGTGGGTCTGGATCCAGTCTGGCAACAGATGTGTTTAAGTTACCGAAAGAGTTCTGTACTGATTTCTCACCCGCTATTCTGAATCAACATACTACTATCAGTCAATCAACTACAATTCGGCATAGGTTTGGAGAAAATAGTAATTCGAAAGAATCTTTCAGACGTGAAAATACCTATATTAGGGATTACGCATCAACAAGTTTACAACCTGAGGTGAAATGTCTCAAGAGACATAAGAAATATTGGGATACGCTTTATTTAAATTATAGCCTTGTACAATTCAAAATACTTTAATCGGATTAACACTCTCTGTGAAGAAACGAGTGAATGTTATTCCAAGTCTTTCCCAAAAATACAAGAATTACTATTCTAAAACAAACTTACCGAAAAACAAGTTCTAATTACTTTAACTCTGGGAGGGAAGGTTCTTTTTATCATTCACCTGCAAAAGAGAAAGGAAATATAGTTTAGTGTAAGGAAATTATGATAGTAGTTAGGTATTTCAAAAATAAATCAATTGGAATCCACAACTGAGTGGATAAAACAGCTCGCTGATTCGCATTGGTAAATCCCATTTTAAATTGTATATTAACATTTATACTTGGTATGTTACACTGTATACTTAGTTTATAAATATGCATCAGTCATTTAGAATACATTTGAGATTTTATGTAGGGCTCTTGGTCGACAGTGGATTGCAACTTTAAAGAAAAAATATTTTAAAAAATGCCCACGCAATACCTAAAAACCAACTCCAGTAAAATAATAAGATTGAAATCATTTCTAGTAATTTTCTAAGAAATATTCATATAGGAAAAATTCACAGTGTAAAATCATTCGCCTGAACCAGGACTCGAACCCGGGTCCCTCGATTTCCGGC
>LYUA01000147.1:93931-104989 GCA_002093875.1 Calopteryx splendens
CCCCCTCCCACCGCGTACTCTCGATATCAAATCGTAATAAAGAGGCCGATGCCCTGAAAATGGAGCAACGCGCGGCCGTACGCACAGTGAGCGGGGAGAGGGGGAGGGAGTGGAGCGTCACCGACGCCTCCCTTCCTTGCTTGCTCCCGCACTCTCCATTCGGTGAGACATCCTCTCGATGTGGCACCTCATTGCACTCAATCTTCGTGACCCTCGAACTTCACGCTCGTCTCTTCATGCATTAGCCTTGGCATCGGAAAACGCTCAACGCTTGAGGTGCATTGCTAACCGAGGTTTGTTGCAAGACGATTAGGGATAATTCGACAGTGATTTTCCCAAGGAATTTGGAATTCTAGTGTTGGCTCAGATGATTGCGATAGCGGGAGTCATGAACGACGTAATTCACAGTATGATTGTTTGAGTACCTAGGTCTCAATAATCCTGAGTTTATTAATACTTTATTAATGTTAATAACAGAAATTCTCATCATTATAATTGTTTATAAATGCCGTTTATGATAAAGCATGAGAATAGGACTAGTCTAAATTTAGCTACATCTTTAGTCAAAGGTACGGCCCGGATATTCACGGGGTCTAAAATTATAAGGGTTCCAGCTAAGGCCGGGGTAGAGTCCTGTAATTTCAATTGATTCAAAGTGTTTATTAGTGAATTAAGCGCATTTCTAGAAAAATTAAAGTTAGATGTCAATAGAGACGCAATTTATGTTTGACAACCGACCCCAGGAAATGTTCGCCAATGCAAGTTGGGGTGGGGATACTCCGGGTATGTTAAATCAAAGTTCATACCTACACTCATTTGAATACCTTTTAGGGCTGAAGAGGGTGCAGCACTCATATGACTGTACACGTCTTAACATGACGAAAAGAAACATGCGATGCAGAAAACATGGCATTTGAAACAAGCCTTATCCAGTCCGCTGAAAATAGTTTCCCAGTCATGGGGCACATTGCCCAGTAAATTAAATGTGACTATACTGACGGTCAAGCCGACGATGAATACGTTAATTTTCGCCATTCCTTAATTGTGCATCCCTTAGATCTTCTTGAACCGTGCTGAGTAAAGGGTGACTATGCTCAAACCGTTTGGTTTAATCCCAATTAAAAAATAACATCGAAACATCGTAAATACTTAATAAAAATTCTATGGCTCACCTTCTGGAAGGAAATGCCTCCATAATTACTTTCGTGGAATCAACGGATGAATTTCTTTGTTCTTGTTTTTCATGCTTCCATTAGCATTCGCAAATGGAAGCATAAAAAACAGAAAATCCCACAGCCACAATATCCATAGTGGACATTAAAATTCCGATTGAAAAGCGATAAATGTAATAACTTAATGTATTCAGTTAACATTTTTATGCAAGGATCTCAAAATAATTTCATATTCGACGAATTAGATTAAACTAAGGGTAGAAAGAGATTTATTTAAATTAGATCATTTTTAATTATCTCAGTGACTTCTTATTCCTCGTCCTGTGCATCGATTGAATTTTAAAAATAATTTAAGGCCCAAATCGCAATTACTCTTAATTTTTTTATTCATCTGTGGTTCTTAGAAAACATTACTGCTATTGACATAACGAGAAGGTATCAAACGGTCACTGAAAACGAATTATATTTTCCTATCTAACACACAAAAATGTGATTCCTCACTTACCAAATATTTCGCATTCAAGATTTTTTAAAAATATCATGATGTTTACTCCATGGAGAGACGAAGGTCTAAAATATCAGATGCGCTTGAAGGTGATCACATGAGCTGAAGCATGCGGAAACGGCTTCAATTCGTCCAGCACTAAATGGGGTGATTTAGACTAAAATCCTGACGTCCGATCATTTATTCTTCGTTTATTATATTTAAATGTGGCTCCATGGACATCTTATGAGCATTTGATAAAAATACTCCATTATTGTGAGCGCTTTCACTCAGCTTTTATATAGGTATGTCGGCGGAAATGGAGGCACGTGAATTTACGTGCTACAAACCCAAGTTAGACACAGACGGCAATAATTAATTACCAAAAACCTGAATTATACTCTGCCAACGCCAAGGGATTGCCAAGAAAAAGTAATCTTAATTTGCAAATGTTTTGGAACTTAGATTCACAGCAAGAATGATCGCTGGGAACTAAGTAAATATTTTCAAGGGATTGCTCGCTGGCACAAAAATAACTGTCCCTTCCGCAGAGCGCATCGACCTAAGAAAAGAGGTGCCATTAATAAAGCTTCTCTGGGCTCTTTCTTCCTCATGTATTTTTTCCTGAGGATTATTATCGGATTTGACAAATAGGCCGACCCTTCTAGATGTTTCGGACCTAACATTTTACATACCTATTTTTTTCCTTGCCAGTTGATTTGCCGTTACGAAATCGCCATCTTGCCCTCTCTTACGTTTCTTTATCTGATTCCTTCTTCATCGTCGTTAGCTTTCTTTCTCTCCAAAATATCCTCCGTCTCCCACCATAAATCTCTCTACCCTTCCGCTGTTTGCACTCCTTATCCCATGGCCTTTGTCTTTCTTCCTCATCCATTCGAGTCCTCTCGCCCTGCGTTGGTTTTCCCCCATTTGCCTCGACGCCGCTGTTTTCCCCACAAAATTTGTACGAGCAGCACTTAAAAAGTACCTTAGCTTGGCAAATGATTACGGCTACCTCGATTTAACCAACCTCCGAAATCTAACGCTTTGGGAATTTCATCAGTTGCGGATCTTTTAACTTCAGAGAAATCATGCGGCTCTGTCATGTGTATAAATCTAGAATGTGTGGAGGGACTCGCCGCTGAATGTCTAAACTGATGATAAAACTGTGATGCTCTCTCGGCTGTAATATTAGAGGGCTCAATTGTTGGCGAATCACGTAGTCGAGTCGAGAAAAACGGTTTGAGAAACCTTTCAAAAACCAGAATTTCCTGATTATTCCCGGCCAAAAAGAGGACTTCATCAAAAAGATGTATTAATAACACGTAACTCAAAAAATTATGCAATCACGGCATTTCCCTTGGCTTCAATGTGGCTAATGATTATATTTCCTAATATTCATGAAAACGGAGAAAAAACTATGCTACAGGATTACACTTATTATAGTAATTTAATGTTCATTGATCACGTGGGTAGTCATCCGCCAAGCCATGAGATATCGCACTGTCGTACTTCAGTTCCATTTTCTTGCCGTTTTTTTAGTAAACAAATAATATATTTAATATACAGGAGGTAATATAATAGTAAGGTACTTTTTCAGTTTTCTGCTTGTGCGCGATAAGAATCATTAGTCACTAATTTCCTTACTATCAACAAATTTTTATTTCCTGAAAAAAACAAGCAACGACGAAAATTAGAATAATTTGATGAAAAGATTTTTTATCCATGAAAATTAAATGTACACATCTATTCATATTATTCTCAGCAACACAATCCAAGACATTTTTCGGCATCTGGAATACAGTGCTCAAAATAGTCGGTGGATCACATTGAATTTAGATGGACGATCTAGGCAGGAACCAGAAAAAAACCCTCGTAAACACGTCCCATTTACCCGAAGAAATAAATAATGTCCTTTAGTTTAACCATGGTTATTATTTCCCCCGGAATTCTTAACCCGTCGAAGGAATTAAAAATGTTTACTACACAGGAATGCACGCAAATGCTGAGACCACAGGGGCGTCCACAAGCAAGGCCAGTCTCGTCGCGAGGGAAAGAACATCAGGCGCGACCAACTTCTGCGGTTACCCACGGAAGGACCTTAACTTTGACACTTGGGAGAGCACAAATGGTACCTTCCTCATAACTCTCAATCTCACCCTTATCGCCCCTCCAACTACCCTCCCGCTCCCTCCTACGAGCCACCTCCCCATCATTTTCCCTCCCTTGACTGCCATACGCCCCATTCACGTCTCTCTCCTACGTTTCGCCTCCTGCAATCTTTCTTGAAACCCCCGCCCCCACCTGAATTTACCTCTCTTCTAGCTATTTCTTCTCTCCCTTCCTCACTCTTCCCACCTCTTGCTTTCGATCTTTCCAGCTCTAACTTCCTTTCCTTATCACCATCCACCCCCTCCACGTCTCAAAGCGTCCACCCCACCCGCTCCATTGCACTACAAGGCTACTCTGTGGGCCCTTCCGCATCTTCGCTTCCTTTCCCCCGGGTGCCACGTGGCGGGTAAGGGACTCGTACCCCCGCTCCCTCCAGCCCTCACCCCCTCCGCCGCTCTCGCCGTATCTAGCCTCGGGGGCGTTATCATTGCGGAGGGGTGACACAAAAGGGATACGGCGCTTCCTTCCGCCTCCTCGGCTCCACTTGCTTCGTTTCGTGCCGTTCATGCACCCAATTCAGGGACCACAAACCCTAATTGGGTAACGTCTTCCCTCACTTTTCTTTCTGTCTTTCTTTCCGGGCAGTTGTCTCCAATTTGCGCTCGGTTTCCTCGCTTTTCCAGATGCCCATCGAGGTTTTCACGCCTTCGCCTTTGCCCTGAGATGCTGTTTTAGTGGGGCGACTTAATTATTATTAATGGCAGTCTACCCGTTGAAATAGGTTTTTGATGGACTCAAAGTCACAGTTTGAGGACCAAAAATGGCCACAGTTCTAAGCTCTCCCTAACGACACCAAGTAACACCCGAAACTACAATGAACCATTCTTCAAGACCACATACTTCGTGCCTCCCTCCATTTCGTCTAACATTCCCAATCCTGCCTACCTCGCTTACTCAACATTCTCCCCTCTGCCACAGCCTTCAACATTCAATTGCAGCTCAATATGGCCTTCATTCACTTTTACTTCCTTCACTGAATTCCTCCCAGCAACCTTCTCCTATCCTCTACCATTCCCAGAACTTTTCCCTTCGTTTTCCCTTCCGTCCATTTCACTTTTTCCATCCATCTACACACCCACATCTCAAAATCCTTTATTCTGTGTTTGTTCTCTTTCCTCATTTGCCAAGTTTCATAGCCGTACAAAACCACGATTTTAATAATGTCTTCAATAGTCTTTTATTTACAAAGTTCTGCTTGGTTTTTGTCATCAACGGGCATTCCAGTGAAAAATATTGAGTTCTATCGGATAATATCAGATCTACGGATATTTATACAGTAAGTAGCATAGTAAGAACGCCCATAATTTTCTATAATTATTTCAGGCCAAAGATATTCCCTGATATTTCCCAGAATTCACAATTGGTGTTCGCGTATTCAAAAGAAAAGGATGAAACATTTCTTGTGGGAAAACATTAACTTTTTTCTCAAATTTGTAATTGTATACATTATTGGAATTTCGAACGCTTCTTTTTTTTGCGAACGTAGAGTATTTAAACTTTTAGGTTTAAATACTAACTTTTTATTTAATTAAGAGCTTTTAAGTGGTAGCTGTCGTTGATTCGAGAGCCGTGAACGTTCAAAAATCGGAGTCAGCCGATTTGAATTTGAACGCCACGAAATCGACCTTGGACGAAGGACCTCGGTCTGACTACGGCACGAAGGTTTTGCTTCAACGAAATACACTCTACTGAACCGAAAAACAATGACACGGTCATCGGATATGCGGCACGCGGGCCGTATTTTTCTCATCTCCGGTAGCCTTCCATACAAATCAAGGTCCCTCCCACTTATGAAATTACGCTATAATTATCCATACATCCCATCCACCCCACCCCATCCAATCGACCCAATCACCACCCTCCCCCCCTTCTATATTTCTCATAAGCAACAATCACACTTTCCCAATTATCTTCCTCGATTGCTTTCATCCAGATCTCTCCACCAACATTCCCTCTGCTCCCCACCCCAATCCCTTCCAACTTGAAATCCTCGTCATAACCCCACTCTCTAAAGCAAACCTCCTAATCCAGTAAAGCCTAATTGACTTTACATTTTTTTTAAAAACAAGAAATAACAATTATGACAAAATCTCCCAAGTCCTAATAGGAGGGAAACCCACCTATAACAACAGGTGGGTTTTAAAAATAAAGGCGGGAATGGGCTATGTGGCATTTAGATTAACAGATGAAGACGCTACTCCGCTGCCACCGCGGAAACTTTTTTACCGGTAATTTTAAATTGAGATGATTGATTAGGAATACGCTTACGTAATAGCATAAATTATATATACTTCTTATATAGAAAACCTGCGCTGAATCATTATAAGTAATTAGTGATTTTTAAAAGCAAGGAGAAATACGGCATCAATGGTAGAAATAACAAGCTTTAAACAGGTTGGAAGCAAGTTTAAGCAATTTACTTACGAGGTACGTTTCCGACGAATCATAATTAATTTAGAATTTAACAATTAAAAAAAAAATTACGGAGAAGAAGTTTAGTAATACGGGGATAAAAACAAAACTCGAACGTCAGCTACTACATTTTTGAATTTAATGGTATAATACTCTGAAAATTCTTTATAATAAAAGAATATCCCTTAGAAATAAACACTAGAACAAAATTCCTAGAAAAATATGTGACAATCGAAAACCAATTCTGCATAGACAGCATTAGGGATTAGCGGATAAAATAAGACGCATGCCAATATACACAAATTAGGATACTAAAATATTCGCTTGTCTCTAGCACAAATCAAAATAATAGGAATAAGATTAAGCACATCAACCTAGGCGTTATCAATACTAACACTAGACCAGCATCTAGACATTCGTTCTGTATGCACTTCTCATTTATGCAGTACTTCATGGATTACGACTATGACTACGACTACGAATGAGTGTCTTACTACACATTTTCAAGCAATTTAAGGAGGATTTCACGAGAACAGTGTAGATGCAGGGGTAGATAGTCAACGCAGTGTCCGTCGCGTACCGTGTGAGTTACCATAGATGGTTTCGAAGTCCATTTTTAAAGCCGATCTTGGACCCGTAAACACGTGTGCGCCCGTCCATTCCCTCACTACACCACCCGCGCGTCCCCCGCACGTGCCTCCGACCCTCCCCCAAAACCCCCACCCTCTCTCTCCCTCTCCCACTCACGGAAATAGGAAGGACGAGCGGCGGCGACTCTCTTACGAGGTGGAGGAGAAATGAAGGAAAGGGGGAGAGAAAGGAAGGACATTCCTGCGGCCGAGACCTCTGTCTCTTCCGGTTACCTCCATCCCTGGGACCGGCTCATCTTTTTTTTTGGACAGGGCGTTCCCGCCACGAGAAATCGTACGATCCATCGTTCACGCTCATTCATTCGTGAAAATTCGATACAGTTACTTATACGCACATATACATTTTTTACACTTGGAACGCTCGATGAGTGCGAGATGTTTTCGTGTGGAAAACGATGATCTGATGACTGTAGAAGGTCCTGTAAATAGGTACCTACCTATCGAGCGAAGCACCAAAATTCAACAAATTCAATGGTATCAGGCTCAGCTACATGGAGGTTCATGATCTTGAAATATGGATAAACCATGTTTTTCTTCCACTGAATTTCATTTAGGTACAACTAGCTTAACGCTTAGGCGTCATCAGCATTTTCATAAGCATTTTCAAGTTAACGAATAAGGAAATAAGGAAAAACGTAGTTTTCCCTTATTTCCTTATTCGTAGTTTTACGTAGTTTTTCCTTATTTCATCACCAAAATTCAAATTTTGAGATAAGTTTCACCTTGTAGAGCAAAATTCACAGCTAAAAATCACATAGGATCAATGATAGTAATTCCTATACGACATAATAATGACTATGATATGGCACTTTTCCACTAGCTAAATTATATTTGATTATCAATACGACCAGGTTTCGATGTACTACATCATCATCAGTGAGCAAATGATTTTATTCGTGAAAAAAATTGGACGCAGGTTAAAATTTTCCACGTTGGGGTTCCAATAAAAACAAGTACATACCGATATCGAAAGTAGCAAACTTTGGGTATAGATTTTTAAAAATATAGATAAAACTTATATTTTATTAGATATTTATATTTATAGACATTATATATATTAGATATTTATTTTATATTTATACATATTTTTCTTTGAAGTTTTTCAAAACATATCGTAACTAAAAATCATCACTTTTTATTATCCTAATCTAGCGGAGATAATTTACACAAAGTCTATATAGTGCGTACATTGTACCGAATTTCGAGGTCAGGAGGCAAAAATAAAATATAAACTATCTCATAATTATGAAGTTATTATTTATGCATTCGGGATGGAATAATGCAATGGGTTTTCGTATACACTAACGTTAACGGCGAAAAGTGTCAGCAATTATCACCCTCTTGGGAGAGCGAATGGTCATGCTTCAGAATTTCTCGTTAAATCGTTTTATTTTAAAAACTAAGACATGTAGCAAATATTTTGACCATATAAATACTACAGCAAGTACAGCAATATTCCATGGGTTACCACGATCGAATGCCATTAACTTCTTTCAGGGATAACGCAGCAATATCATGACAGTTTGAAACGTTATAGACAGATAGATAAACTGCTGTATTTTCGGAGCGAGATTGAGATTAAGGAGTCACTTCTACCACCTAACTCCTAAGGCTACATAAGGGTTAGATGAAATGAGAACTCGCATTTCAAAACTTTTCAATGAAAAGGCCACAAGACCTAGGCTAACTGATTTCATTTTTAATAAACTTTTATTACTGCTCAGCGTGGTAGTCTTTCGAAGAGTGAATGAAAAGAGAAGTCTATTGATGATATAACTAGAAGAGGGAGAAAATCACATTTTTGGAGGATTTTTTTGATGGAATTTTCATCGCCACGCACGGGAAGAGTAATAGAGACACCCCAACCAAGTAAGAGAAGCAACTGATGGAACACGTAAGCGCAGAGATCTAAGTAAGAATAAAGAGGAATGGGTTGAGAACAGGAAAGCTAAGGAGGGTAGCTGCAAACCGATGTAATGATTGATGATCTGAGATGAGCAGAATGCAGAAGGGTCCCACAGCCAGAGAGGAATGAATCACCCTCACCAGCGAAGAAGGGAGAATAGCGCACAAGGCCTTCACTATCGCAGTCTATTGGTCTCCAGATTACTCTCCCCTAGAATAATAACTGAATTTTAAACTTGAGGGGAGGTGGAAATATGGGAAGGGAGCCTGATGCGGTCAGTAGGCGTTCAATAGTTCAATAGTAACCCTGATGAAGCTGCAAGGTTTACTGTTGGTGAGGGGAGTAACCATGGCTTATAATAATATGACGTAAAATACCTTTCCCACATGTCAGGGTTTATTACGTCATTACTGCTGCGAGAGAGGGAGGAGAAGCTGCTGAACCTGATGCTCCTAATGAGATCGGCGGGGTTGGGGTTGTGGAGGATGGGGGATCGAAGGAGAGGGAGAAGGATGGGGTGAGGAGGGAATGGCTCTATGGCAAATGCAGCATTATGACACACAGCGGGTCTGAGACCTAAGTTTAGGACTTCTAACGAACGGCAAATGTGCCTGGAAAACATTCCCTGGATCGAGGACAGTGCATCAATACACCCGGACCCCGATAAAGGCATGCCGCCAGAGAAGGCATTCCACCCGGACCGGATTTAGTTTGGGGTTGCCTGTTTGAAACGGCACCGCAACATTCTAATCAACTTTCAAAGTTAATGGCCAGTATTTGCGGAGCCTGGTCTCCATAAGTTTGTTACGGTCCAGGGCGACGACATATGTTGGATGATGCTGTCAAGGGCGAGGCACTTACTACGTGGGCCTGAGTTTAGCGTAGGTACAATTTCAATTGTTAATCGTATCAACTACTTTATAAACTTATTTACTGGGATAAGGAAGCGGTTATGAGATGGTAATTCATCGGTGCGCCTCGATTACGATGGAGGCACCAGATAGAGTTAAAAAAGGCTCTCTCGCCTAGGGCGTTGAAAAACATCGGGATGATGCACCCATCCAGAGAGCTATGGCACGTGAAACGTATCGCGAAAGTCGTTCTTTCATCCCCCGAAGAGTATCGACGATATTCGAAAAATCACATCGGTAGACGGTTATCGGCTGACCGAAGAAACATTTTTAACTAGAACTAAGTCATGCATTCGATCACGCACATGTGGAGATGTAAATACTGGAAACATTTCAACTAATTTTTCTCATGAGAAGGAAACCGTCCTGTTGAGCCATTAGAAAGCATCTACTTCGGTTGAGATTTTCACAGTCATATCAGCCATCAAGAAATGAGATTCCCTCTTTCCAATACTATATTCAGGATGAAATTAGATTAGATGCAAAAAGCGTGAATTTCATGCTATATCATGTGATATGCAGCAGAAAAACGATCATTAATTCTGTGATGGAGTTGACGAAATATTGACTGTAAAAATTGTCTATACTTAAACTCCGAAATGTACTGGTAACTTCGCGAGAGTTTACAGAATGTTATACAAGATCATCTTCTCATTGCCGATTTCGAGAAAATGGATAAACTAGGAAAGAATAGAAGAGCTCGTATTTACCTTAATGAAATTTTGAAACAGACATAGATGGGAGAAAGGAAAATAAAATATAATTGATGCTCTGCTGTCATATTTTGTTTTGCCGTGTATCGCACGCACACTTGCACAAATAATTTCTCTCCGGCCTTTCAACTAGCCGACCTATTGTCATTCCTCCTCTTTAAAGCGGGAAGCAGAGCACGAAAACGATCTAGTGGCAGCCGAAATTGACTGAATGATGAGGCGAATTATTGGGTATTTCCCCCTCTTGGATCCGCCACATCTGCTCATCATCGCCATGGAAACTGAAATCAGTTTGGGCCCGAGTGCGGGAGATGGGAAATGAAACAAGAGGCGGAGGGTGAGGGAGAGAAAGAGAGAGAGAGAAAGGCTCTCGTGAGCGCAGGGAGGGGAGGATACTTGAGAGGGTAGGGGAGGAGAGGAGAGAGGGCGACGCGAGTACGAGAAGGAAAGTGAGAGTAAGTTGGGCTGGAATCTGGTCTCCCTCCCTCCGTCGCCTCTATAACCTTGCCCATCCGACAGAAGGGAGAGCAGCGAGGGGGCGCGCACTCTCCCGCGTCTGGCGACCGCCTTCGCTCCCAGGGCAACCCTCTTCCTCCCACCCCCTCTCGCACTTCCTTCAACCCTCCACACGTCCTCTC
>LYUA01000147.1:245968-262164 GCA_002093875.1 Calopteryx splendens
TTAATGAAACATAGATTCAGTTTTTTCATTTGAAGTTTTTTGTAATGAAAGTTAACTGTTTTAATGGAAAAATTCTTAACCTTTTAAATTTGAATTTAGATTTTTATCAGTGTAAAATTATTACAAATGTGAAGCCTTGAAATTAGGTCATATGATACTTTTTCTGTTGGAGGATATTGATAACAATGCAAAACCCAGCTAAATAAAAAAATCCCATTTGGACAATCATGTCACAATTTGATGACATTAAGTGTGCAGTCCTCTGCCCATTAAAATTGGTGATTAAAGGACCGAGCATAGTAGAAGTGCTAACATTGGGAAATTAAAATTGGAAAAAATGCACAGGTAAAAAAAAATTTAATCAGGGAGTCTCTTTTGTTTTTAAATTTATTTTTAATATTTTATGATATTTATGCTGATTATGGCAGTTTTGCAAGTTGGCTTAAGTCACCAGAGTAACTTTAACCACATGATTTTCAAATTACAGATCAGTAATCTTATTCAAATGCTAATTTTCATTTTTATTTCTTCACCAGAATAAATTAAGAACTTTGTAAATCCTGCAAGTAAACAATTAGGTAGTCATAAAAATTATGTTGTTATCAGAATTCCCCACTCACTACGATGAATAAATATGAGTATATCTATTAGCATAATTTTTAGGTCATGGCAAAATGACTGTGAATTTTTTTTTGTATTTTTTAAATTGTGCAATATTTAAATTTAGTTTGTTTATGTTAATTTAATTTCTTAATCTTAATAGATTTTTTGTGGGTTTGTTTTATTGAAGTAATTACCTACTCCATTTTATCCCACATACTATTCACAAGATAATTATTGCTATTGTCTTCATTTTACTTCCATTATGTATTTGTAAATGAAGTATTTTTGTCCATATCACCTTGCATTGTACCTTGTTCTGGATGGAATCATCTTTTAAGTTCTTAAAGAATATTTTATGATGAATTTATGTTTTGGTTTGTGTTATGGAATATGTGAATCTGGGAACTTGCTGTTGAAATCAAAGGCTGGAAGGGATGCAACTGTAGATTAGTAGTGGCTATGGGTTGCCATTTGTTGGAAGGTTTTGTAGTAGATTTTTTTTAATTTTTCCCCCTATTCCCTCTCTCACTTTTTTCACAGATTTTCTTATCTAACAACACTGTCACAAACCTTGCTCAGTTCTTCAGAGCAGAATGCCAACTAAGGTTTGAAATATATACTTGTGCATGCCTTTTGTGGGCTCTTTGGTATCAGTGTGGCTTCATCATCTGTTCCCATGTGCCTGCTGATACATAATACATTTGCCCGTGTCACTTATTGAAAGAAAAAGATGCTTGAAATTTTCAAACTAATAAAAATCTAATGTAATGCTGTAGGATATTGCCATTTTTTTCAAATTTATCCCTTATAATTGAGTGCATTGCTATTAGTATTTTAGTATGAAAGACTAAGCTCAGTTATATTTTGTAATCGAAAATAAAATTGCTGCAGAAATTAAAAAATATTCATTTTTAATCTAATCTTTCAAAGTGGAGTTCTTTTTGATCTTTAAATTCTCAATAAATGAATACATCACTTTTGAGTGGAATTATAAAAATATATAGGTAAAACAAGCTTAGTATGCACAACAGAGAATTGAATTAATAAGAGTTTATAGACTTTTTGAAATGTATATCAAGGAATGATAATATTTAGAGGGGTTCAGTATGAGTTCTTTTTTACTTATACCATCTTGGTTACCATTTTGAGTTTAATAAGTATTTTTTATTTCTATTATGTTAAGGCATAGTGCATATTTGACTGTCCTAGATGCTAGCTGTGAAAAAAAGAATGATAGTCAAGTTTTTATGAAATGAGAAGCAATTGTATTTTTAGATAATCTTTTGTGACTCTATCAGAGGGGTTTGCAGCATAGTTGTTGAGAAAAAGACTGGAATACATGGATGAGACCCTTCATAATTATATCACTTTCTTCTGATCATTCTGAAAAATTCACCTTCCTACTGATTATAGAATGATTTGTTTCGTAAGTGTATTCTAAAAATTGAAGCTAAGTTCCTTGCTCAATATATTAAGTGATTAAGCGTAGCCCAAACATGAAATTAATAATCCATTGAAAACTTAGTTATTCGATTGATCTGTTTGATTTTGTGTTGGCATTTTAAACTTCAAGCATCTTTTGCCAAAACCTTGTACTTATGCACCAATTGGATTGTCAGAATGCCTTAACCTGCTTTGGTTATTTAGTGTTTAGGATGCGTTAACTTTTGTTCATGGCTATTGTCCCAATGCATGGGAGATTTTGTGTTCTACTTTAAATCCATCTCATTAGGAATGATTTTATAGTGAGTTGTTTTGGCATTCTAGACCCACAATCTTATTTTTACTAACACAAATGCAGAGTGTGTTTTTACATGTTCTTCCTAATGTTTCCTATCCTTAGCTCTTTGTAGACAATATTCATTGCCCAACTTTGTTCATTGATTCCTAACATAATAGTAGTGGGTACTTCATCAAATTGGTAGGTTAACTCTTTGTGCTTACTCATTTTTCTTTGTGCCATGTGTAATCCTAAGCTTTAATATTTTTATAATCTTATTGGCAAATTTCTGTTAAATTCTATGAGTCTAAAATTGAAAAAATAATGTAGTCACATCCTTTATTTGTATATAACGGTGCTCATGGTTGAGTTACGTGAGCCAGACAAATCAGTAGCAGGTGTAAACTGTGATTGAGAATTATATCAGGTTTAATAGGTGATTTTTGTGTACCCATATGCCTTTTCTTACTTATTTGTACAGTTTTTATAATATGCATTTTCATAATATGCACTATTGTTCGAGCAGTGAAATCGGCAGCTAGGTGAAATTTCTACACAATACTTTTCCAGATTGTTTAATGAAGCATAGATATTTTTATCAATGGATTTTGTTTCCCCAGCTAAACTATTCAAAATATAAATACATCTTTTTTCCCATAATGGTCAAGCCCAAGTCAACAAGCTTGATGCCTCATGTTTTTTATTAGAAAGCACTACCATGCAATGATTTCTCAGAATATATCCTGCTCTAGTCATTTAATTTTGAATGGTATCCAATAATACAATTTGAATGTCGTAGCTAATGATGATAATAAAATTGGGTAATTTAGTTAAATAGTGGCCAGTTACATTTTGAAAAAAATAACTAAATGCTAATTAAAATGGGTGATTCTAGAAATTAGTTAACATAAGGAACGTATTTTCTAATGAAATTCTACTAAAGTTATTTCAAAAAATTAAAGCAGAACAGATGGAAAGTGAGTCACATTTTATTTTCTTTTTTTACACCAAGGGGTAGGTGGAAATGTTGCCTGTAATAATCCTGGCAAACCTAAAATTCCAAGCGCATGCACAATAGTGCAATCAAAATTATATAAATCAATACTTACATTCGAAGCACTTGTTTTGAATGCTTATCACACTATGTTGACCAAGTGTTTGTGATAATTTTATTTAATTAGCCTTAGCTTTCATGGTTGAGCATAAGTGTACATATGTATATAAACATTTGATGATGCCATCAACATCTTATTGTTTCTCCAATATGCCTGCAAAATCATAATATGAAGAAAATAAAGTCATATCATTAACTCTCTTATTGATTAAATATAGCAATTTTCCACTAGTTAAACTAGTGGAAAATTGCTATCTTTTAATCATTAATATGTTCCAATTCCACCTATCATGCCTGAAACTACTCAATTTTTAACTCTCTTACTGCCAGTCAACATCTTTGGGGTGTGAGTAAAGACCATCAATAGAAGTGAGCCAATCCCATGAAAACATTCACTCGTGACTTGGATTCAAGGGTGCAACCGTAGACCTTATGCCTGGTAGAGGAGCTATTGAGCAAGAACTGGTTAAGTGCATCAGGTAGAGCTTGGGAGAATCCACTTGAAGCCAAGCATCTTTCAATTTTCCAAGTAGCTATTGCTTGGCTAATCAATTGGGAGCCTAGTATGCACACCACTCCTCATGCTTGTATGGGAAATGTGGCTGATGGAATATTAGAAGAAACAAGCCATAATGTACACAGTCTGCCTATTGAAGGGTTGCAATTTGATTTACTTGAGGAAGAATTTACTGTCATCTAACTGCAACAATATCCATCTATCAATTTTGAAATTAAAATATTTTTATTTTGCACTAATTCATTTACCTATTTTTCTAGTTTAAAAAAGAACATTTGGCATGAGTCAGGTCAATCACCAGCTTTGCTGTGTGAGAGTGATTGTGTTGGATGAAACAGGGAATCATGGATCAGACGAATGAGGCAGTGTCGAGGAAAGAGATAATTGAGAAAGTAGAGAATGGTGAATTTATGGTGTACAGGAGGAACACCGCAGCATTGTAGACAAAAATGTTGCTAATTTTCACCTAAATACAGAAAAATTCATTGTGTATACATAATGCACATTTTGTGAGTCAATTATCGTGAACAAATCAAGGATCTCAGATGGAGACTGAGCACTTGATCTCCATCAGAGTGCTTGCCATGTTCGATTTGCTTATTCTCCTATTGATAAGCCCATTTAACTCTTAGTGCTTGTCTGCCCTACATTTTGTAGCTGCTTCAACTACTACCCACACAAAACCAAGTGGGATCCCCTGGAACACCCAATATAGGGACAGAGAGATAGGATGACATTGTAATTTCTCTGTGTGCTTTATTGTGGAAGTAAATGAAGATTTTCATCAAGCACTAAAAGGGTGAACATATTAAACAAGTGATGATCGCAGAGGTGATTGCTTTACCAAAAAGTAGTTTCACTGTCATTTTTCACATTTAGATTCATGGATGGTTATTCTACTCTCTGGTGGCATATTTGTTTTGTAGTTACATTATGCATTACAGTTGCATTATGAAAGTATACTTAAATTACAAAAGTATAGTTATATCTGTTGAAATTTGTATTCTTTCACATGATCAATTGAGTAGAATAGTAATAAGGAATATTTTTATATTTCAAAAACAGACTTTAGTATAATTGTCACTCTTTATATGATATTCCGAAAATTTTCCATAGTTAACAGCTGAAAGATGCATTGAATGATAAGTTTCCTCTCTCTGCCAGTACTGGTTGTTTAGCATACAATTTTAAGTTGTTAATTCTACTGTATATTTATCAGCCATTCCTTTTTAAAACAGTTTTCTGTTTAGTTAACTTATGTTATTATGAGAAAATTAGATTAAATTCCATAATAAGCTTACATTTCTTTTGAAATTTTAATCTACCATCACAGACACAAATTCTAACATGCTATTTTATTTTCCTCTAAAAATAATTATTTAAATCATAATGCATATGCACTTGGTTACTCTTTTTATGTCTATTCTATTGTTTTATCTTTTAATATAATGTTATTAATTCTTTTTCCTATTTTAGTTTATTTATTTATGAGCTACACAAATTGTTCATATTCAGTGATCAAGACTCATTAAATTACCATTCTTTTCATCACAGCAATTGAATTACTCTATAATTTGGTGGTAACAATTTTCTTGATTAGAACAGTATGTAATGTAGTTAATAAAATTATGGAAGCAGTTAGCAATGTGGTAAAATCTGGGAATAAGTAGAAACTTTTATTACGTTGGCTGGACCTGGGGTTGTGATAATTTTTCTTTCAGGTTGTTTTTCTGAATGGCTGGAAAAGAATTACGTAAGCATAGCAGGGCTAATATAAAAGGAATCAAATGAAAACAAGGAGAAACCCAAGTGAAAATTTGGAAGAAGCTGGCATTCATATGGTTCTGTACCACTCAAAAATGTCAACATTTAAGCATCACCTTATCATGTTCATGTGCCCTAATGCATTCTATCAGAACATTTATTGGCTATGATTGTGACACCAATTCCATCTTGATTTCAGTCTCTCTACCTACCAATCTTGTTGTTTCTTAGAATCAGTACCTTACATAGTGAAACTACAAAAGTTATTTTTGGTGCAGTTGTGATTGCTGAATCATTCTCACAGTTATTAATGACTATAACTAGTGAAAGTATTTATGAAAACTAATAGGATAAAGAGTAAAATATTTTGTACCGATCAGTCATTTAACTATCATTTCTCTACCACCAAGGCCAAATTGGAAGATTCTTTAGGATTTAGGAAAGCATTAAAATATGAGAAAAAATACCTAATAATGTTGTGAAAAATGTCTTAAAGTGATTAAAGACCTGATATTGACTTACCCTGATAAACCTCCTTCCTCCTCAGCCACTCTTAAGAGATTCAATCTATCACAACCCCAGTTCTCACCAGCCTCTGAGTGTAAAATAACAAGTTTTAGCTTTTTCTTACTCTTTTGTGTTTTGATGCCTGCCTACAGACTTAGAAAGTAATGCACACTGGTTTTAAATTTTTTTAAACTTTGAATAATATTAACTAAATCACAAATTTACTCTTGCCACAGACTTCTCAGGATGTATGTATAGCGAAAACAAATAATGCATCTGTGTGCACTAATTGTTGCATAGAGAATTTTGTAGTCTTATTCCTGTTGCTAATTATTTCTTGAACCTATTTTTATGGCCTTAGGGTGAAAAGAATACATATGAATATAGGAATTAGTCTTAAGATCGTTTTGCCTTTTTATTGTTATAACTGCATGCCCCGCGAATATGTATATTTAGGGTCAAATCATGTTTTATGGTAGCAGTAAAAAAATCAAGAGTAATTATTAAGAACTTAAAGTTCATTCCCATCAAATATAACAGGTCTGTAAGGGAAATATCTACAGTACAATGATGAATAAGTCTTAAAGTTTATTTAAAACATCACCTTTTTAGAATTTTGTGAATAATCCTTAAATTCTGGTTCTGAAATACTGTCAATAGGTTTCACCTTTCAAGTAGCTCAATTTTTCCTATAAAACCCAATGTAATTTCAGGTAGAAGTTTCCATGGAAACCTAAAAGTTTATCTTTTGTCAAATGAGTTTTATAAAAAAACCATGGAAAAGGTAATAGAAATATTAAAACCTTGCATTATAAACTGAATAAATATTTTATTGTTTTGAATCCCAGGTGCTTATATTCAAGTTAATTTAAATAGATGCATATTATGCTTATTATCTTTCCTTATGATGTATTATTTTCAATAAGTAAGCACAGTTATGAGTGAAAACTAACCCTGCCTCACAAGCTTCTTGGTTAATCACTTGCAATGATCTCATCACATACCAACCACAAAAACCAACCTACCTAACATATTATATGAAAAAAATAAACATATATGTAGAAAATTAATCTGAAAAACAAAAATTGACATGGAAAACTCGAGGAAAAACAAAATTACTGGACACCTTGTGGAAAAACTTTTGGTATTCTTTTGTTCATTTTAAGGAAGCATCAATTTAAAATAATGGAGGTTTTTTTGGGTAGTTTCTCACACAATGTTTATTATTATTTTTCAGTACTGCATAAACATGTAGCTGTAGCACTTAAAATTAAGCCTATTCAAAATATATTTAGTAAATATTACCATCTAATTTAGTTGTTGTGGATGATTTTGAAGAGCTGAATTGATTGAAAGTCCAAAATTGATTGAAAATGTTTAATGCAAATACATATTCTCACATTTTTTCACCAATTCACATCCAACCAATTTTTAAAAATTACTTCTACACCTATTTTTCTGTAGTGCCACATTCCGTGTGATAGGGCAACACATATAGCAGAAACGGCACCCATAGGTGTTGTATCACTGGCCTTGGTCATATAAAATCCAGGAATTATTTGTTAAGCCTGTCAGGTAATTTTGTGATTGAGCTTTTCAGATCACTGTGATTCCACATCTTAGGTTTTCAGCCATTTCAGGAATCCCTTTTGAGTAAGAATTGGAAACTTTTATCTTTTAATATTCCTATGATAAAAATTTACTTTTCCTAAAAAACCAGCAGAAAATTGGTATCTATTTACCAAGGGTAACATTATTGTTGGTATTTATTCCCAAACTGAATGGTTTCCCAAAATCTAAAAATGTTTTGAAGACATCATTTATATTTATTAATTCCAGTAATATTCAAGTACATATAAGAAAAAAAACGAGACTAGAACAATGTTACTTATGCATAAATGTTAAAAATAGAATTTGTATTCCCAATGACTTGTTTCTAGGCTGATGAAAAGTTATCTATGGATTCTCATATAAAGCTTTGCACCTTGAAGTTTTTTTTTTGTTTTCTGTTGCAATGCCAATTCAAAACTGAAGGTGACATTTCCTGGACACAGTAAGCACTCCACAAAGGAAACAAAGCAATTATTTTGGTGGTGATCTCTTCACCTCCTGTGAGCATCCAAACATTTACATTTGCTTGGCTTGAAAAATCTTAAGGTCTTCCTTGCCAAGGCGGGAAACAATGCAATAAATGAAGATCACTCCATCATATGAATAAAACTTATGATAATTTTCATTGCACTAAATTTTCTCTGCACTCTTCCCACATCCCAATTTGGCTATGGTCCTGCCAGTCACTAGTACAGACTCACCTCAGTTTGGCAATCTCAGTTTTACATGCATTGCTGTTGAAAGTAGTGAATGGGCCATGTTGCCATATTGTGAAAAACCTAACCTACCTATGCTCTATTGTACCAGTTTCAGACTTTAAGGTGGTGAGATACATTGCCCAAGACCATATAAGTTAAACTTCAGTATGCATGCTGGCATAAAAAAATATCTTAATTACCATCACATTGACATTTTTTCTCTTACTGGCTGCTTAAACTTAATTATTTATTTTCTAAACACTGTCAAAAGTTTCAGGATTACAGGCATAAGAGTGGTTCAAAATCAGTTAAAGAAAATATCTATCTTCATGAGCCTTATGCATTGCAAACCCATAATTGTAGCATCAGTTGTTTTAAACTCTTTTTTTTAGTCTAATTGGAAAGAAGGTATCTTTTCATTCTCATTCCTATATATGTTGTTTAAAATTAATTTTCAGATAGGTTCAAGTGCAGCATCCCACTTATTTAAGAAATTTGAGATGCTCTCAACTATCCAAATGCATAACCTCTCCTGATAAAGAATTCAAAGTCTTTCCCACTGATCCTAGTAAATATAACACAACTTAAAACTGATACTGAAGAGTTGCAACTTGGCAATAACTGATGGTTGAGTTGATTCACTCTCCTGCAATTTTATTTGCTAGGCAACGTCTACAAAATTACTGTTGGCACCTTTCTCATTCAGCTCTAAAAATATCTATTAATAGTAGTGCTATAGTAATTGGTCTGCAAGTTGTGTTCAAATGAATCATAAAACCAAAAATTTTCTCCCTATGTGAAAATGTTACTTCCAGAGATGAACCTTTTCTGTCTGTACAATTTTTTCTGGATATTAAAAGAACCATTATGAATGGCTCACTGAATTTCAAAAATATTTTAAATGAATGTGAAATTTGATATAGTTCTCTACAAAAATATTTTTTTACAGTGGACAATGTGATAACTTTAGTACAAAATTCAAATATCCTGAAATAACAGCATATGCTTTGCTAAGAATATTTATTTGATTTATTTAAGATAATAATGTATTCAGTTTATAGGCATAATTTTGCTTGAACTGAAAGCATGTTTGAATATAATTTCTTCAGTTTTTAATGGCTGGATCCTGACATAATCATGATCAGCTGCAATATACCTATGTTATACAGACTGGACTGTGAAATGGAATCTGCTTCCATTGTAGCAATTATGAAAAGGATTAAGTTTTTGTAAGGGTTTACCATTCTGCATTGAATGTTGCTGCTGAATTGTTTCTTGGCTTGTCCCAAAAACTATCGTAGGAAAAAATGCTAATCATAAATTTGGCTGATCGTGAAAAGAACTACCTATATATCCATTTATATTTTTTCAGCCTGGTTTTCGGGTGTGTATTGTTCCCACTGCTAACACTGATAGATGAGGGTAGAGTTCATCTCTTACTCTTAGGCATGTTAAACACATGTCACAAATCAGGGAGGGGGGCACACTTCCTTTCCTTGTGGTTCCTTTGAAGATTGGTACTTGAAAAGTTGTGCTACTCTGGTTTTGCTGGGTGTATCCATAGGTCTCACCCAGATTTGAACCCAGACCCTCCAGTCAGTAGCTGAATGCTCCACCCTCTGAGCTATGACATATTAGTCACTGGTGGAAGAGCTTTAATTTTAAACTATTGGGAAATGAAAATTCATTTCAACTCTGGAATAGCAAAAATATGTTTAAAAATTTAGCCGTCTGTTATAGAAAAAAACACCTTTTCAGACAAAAGTGAGGAATTAATTAGAACTATTGAAATTAAAGAGATTATTTAGGAAACAATTCCATGGTGGTTTGTTATGCAATTGCCTTAAGTATTTTTACTGCATCTGATTTCTCCTGTAATTTTTTTTCATTATATAAATATCTCAACTTCATATTGCTTGAGCTGCATGTATTTTTCTGATTACATTTTTGGAAAACCCATTAAGTGATATGTGGGGAATTAAACAATTTAGAAAAATATTAAAAGATTTCATATATATTTCATTAATTAGTGCCTGTTTCTTATGTGGTGACCATATGACCAATTTTCCCCTATTTTTCAGAATAATTGTTTTTTGTGGAATTGCTTTTAATTCTTAACCTAAAATCCCTCAATGAAAGTTCCTCCCAATTAAGTGGTGCTAATGTTAGAATAATATTGTAATCCATGTTGAAGGTATTAATCCATTTCATAAAAATTCAAATGAATTGCTATTTGATTATATATTTTATTGAAAATTTTCCGTCCAAACTTTGCAATCAATTTTTAGTACCTAACATTATGTGGTCAGGTTTTTTTTACCTAACCTCTTATGGAGTGGCTAATTTGAGCATGTTGATTAATGCACGTGTTAGATTTTATAGGAAGTTCTGTGGCTCTGTTAATGCTTTATGGTGGTATGGGGTGTATGCCACACCCTGCTGTCCACCCCTGTGTGCTCCCCTCTGCATGACACAATTACCTTGCCCTTCTGTCACTCTCTTTCTATCTATCTCTCTTTCTCACATGCCGATCCTGGTTCCTTTCTATTCTCCCCCTCACTCCAAAATGCCCCCTTATCCCCCCTCTCGTGTCGCAGTTTTCGCAAGCTGTTGGGCGAGAATGGCGTCACATTCTTGGGTGGAGGCAGCAGCCCTAAGAGAAGTCTCTCCTCACTCTCCAAGTTGGCCCTCTCAGGCAGCAGCAGTTTACCAGAGGAGAATACGGTGTAACTGCGACAATGAATGGATCTCACTCACTCCAGCTGCTCCTGCACAGCATTCCGTCAGCGCTTCTCCGCTCTTCACCTTCTTCATAGACAGCATTGGGAATGTGGACCTGATGATGTGACATACCCTGTACTGGTACTGTGTTAAGTAGGCATCCTGGTACATTCTGCATTGCCTCTTTTATTTGCCATGGTGATTGTTGTTGTAAAATGACATAGCCCTTTGTTTTTAATTGCGCAATAACTTTATTCTGTGTGTTTCAACCATGGCACCCTGAGCGTGAAAAATTTGTAGTTCGTGTCAAAAATCCTGAAAAGTTAAGTATTTGGTAGCTCATTGATTCAGTTTAATGTGATAGTCTGTGGCCCATTTCATAGTTGTGTGTGGCATTTTATGTGCAGTTGAAAAATTATTCTAATAATTAAAAGAAGACCATTTTAAAGTATTGAGAGTTCTCGTAGATGCAGAATGAGTTATTATTGTGCTAATTAATGGCTCTCTAAATCTTTCATTGTGCTTGTCATCATTGGCCTAGCTGTTGGTCTTCCACCTCTGTAATCATTGTCTCAGGATAAGTTTAGAGAGGTCTTCTTGTCTGTCTTCATTTTGATATAAATTGCTTTGTTTTATTTCAACCCAGGAAGAAGTATACTTTTTCTTTTCTATATATGTATATATATAGAACTTTTAAATAGCTCAGGTTTAAATGAAAATTATCGATGACCTATTTGTTGTTGGGAATTACTTCAAGTAGTGTTAAGTAAATTTTTACATTCTTGTAATAGTTAGCTGCCCAGAATGTAGCTTTTCTGAAAACTCTTTTATCCTTGAGTGTTGATGACTACTTGAATGTGTATATATTTAGTTATCGTTCATATTTAATTAGTATTTCAGAGCAAGCAAAATGTGCCAAATGTGTATTCCTTATGTGCCCTATTTTGCTTCAAATTATACTTATATATTTGTGAATACGTTTCAATATAAATGTAATTTTTTTTAGATTTTTATATCTTATTTTTTTAGCTCTCTTTTAAGGCAATCATCCTGTTCTTTATTTATAATTTTATGGAATGTGGATGATGTTAAAATTTGTTGGTAGGTATGCCTCCAATTGTTTAAAACTTTTGTAAAGTGAGAAGTGGAAAATCTGTGATAGCCTCTGTAATTTTAATCGAAATACATTGCTTTATGCCTATGTTAAATACGTTCTTTTTTTATATAAACCCTATCAACTATTGTCTGCATGGCCTATAATCAGCACTGTAGGTCACCCTTAGCATTTGGGTAAACCTTCAATTAGGTATTTATGCATAATCATGTACTTGGCCTCTCTCTAAAATTTTCGTTATTGGTAACTTCTTAAATAAATTACCTGCATATATGCATTGATAGTGTATGTAGTACTTGTAGACCTGCTGTGAAAATATTTAAGCCATTGATACTCATCTGTGCTACAGGATGCAAAGCCATTTGAAAAGTGCAAATATTTTAGTCATTACTTCATTTTGACCAAAAATTACCTTTGTCCAGATTTTCCAAATAACTTGTTATCTAATTAGGAACTGTTTTGTATACTGTTTAATGTACATTTTCAGCTATTAGGTTGCTGTAATCACCATGAATTTTCTATTGAATGAATTTTTGTGATATTTAGGTTTCGAAATTTTTTTAGATTTACGTCATGTAAGTATAATTGAGAGAATTTTATATTAAGCCAGACTGAGCATACATTTAATTTACACTAAGCATTTTTTTGTTGACAAGCCTTTAAATAATTTGTTATTTCTCCATTATTTCTTATTATGATGGATACATGCAGATCTTACTGAGGGAGTTGGAATCAAGAGATTATGAATGTTAGATATTTTATAACACTAAGTTCCCATACCTCATACATAATAAATATTTTTGCTGTATACATTCTATTTTTACACATATTATATAATATATATATTAAGTAACCCAGATTAAGGAGTTTTTCATAATTAAATTGTATTTTCGGTAGTAAAAAGTGCTTCTTTTGAATGAGGAAACTGAGAAAGGCACTCTTGCTATCAGTGAACT
Source organism: Calopteryx splendens (assembly GCA_002093875.1). Classification (NCBI taxonomy): domain Eukaryota; kingdom Metazoa; phylum Arthropoda; class Insecta; order Odonata; family Calopterygidae; genus Calopteryx; species Calopteryx splendens. Next base: position 259,294 of record LYUA01000147.1, read on the forward strand.
AGGGTATCCATGAAGGGCATATATAACTTGCATTTTCATAGAATATGTTTTTCATACATTTTCTCACTTTCTTAATTACATAGTACTAATATTGAACTGTGTATTCTCAAGGGTTAAAATGCTAGTTTTTTTGTCTTGAACTCATCTTTACAGATCAGAAGAAGTCTAGTCAACCAATTTCAGTGGCTAGTACTGGTATCTATGTTTCATGTCTTAGGTATTGGTACCAGTACATAATTTCCTTGCCCTGTATAGGTTATTATAGGTAATCGACCGGTTAAGGTAGTACCAACCCATGATTCTTTTAATATCATACTCACTGTGAAACTCAAAGAACACAGGTTTGAGTTACAACCACATGTATCCTTAGCGTACTGATTTTGCCTGATCTTTGGTTGTAATTATTAATGCAAAGACTAACAATTTAAATCACTACTTACCCTGAGCAAGTTGTTTTCTTGTGATGATTTTTACATTATAGTGCTTATGTGTGTTATGGCATAGCTTTAAACTGGGGATATCTGAAATAGTGTTATGATACTGTATATAGACAACATTGAATATTTATAATACCTTTATCTTTTCCCTTGCAATTTATCATCGGCTTTTTAATCCACAAGGATGTTCCAACCTTTTGAGTACCAAAATATTCTTAACATCTCTAGTAAAATTTTTGAAGGACAGTATTTTATGAATTGGTGAATGTGCCAGTGGATATGAATCTAACAAACTTATGATACCTGAAATATATTGAGCCTGAAAAACTGTTACATGATAATAGCATACACAATTAGTGTAATTTTTATACCTAAAATTTTAATTCATTTATGATTGAATATGTTAAGTAAACTCATTAAATTGAATTTGAATTAGCTACAAAGCCCCTTCCGTTTGCTTGCTTGTGTTTGAGCTGTTCTTTTTTTTTAATAAAATGGGTCAAGATGAGAATGCGGTCTGACATTTTCATGTTTAATGTTATGTATCTTGTGAACTTCATCACCTTGTGAATAACTAATGTAATAGAAAACTAGGAACATTAGCTTGGAAATTAAAGGAATGATCAGCAAAATTTTTCAGAAAATTAGGTGAATGCTATGCATCAAATTTGTTAGATATCTATCAAATTTGTATTTTCTCTAGATATCATTAAGTTTAAGATATTTTCAATAAGTATTTAATAAAGGGTTGATGAGATCATTATTTAACTAAACATATTACATTATGTACTTGTGTATTTTTGTATGTATATTCAATCTCTTGGGGCTTTATTTCATTGTGTGATGAGGGTGAACAACACAGCAAAATATCCATTGAAGTGGCTTCAGTATTATTTTGCTGCATGAAGATTAATGGTAAGAATCAGTGTTAACAACATTCATCGTGAAAATATCAATGCAAAAATGTTTGCGGCATGGTATATCCTAAATGGGAAGTGAAGGGAATGTGTTTTGTCACCAGTTAAGTTAATATTATTGTGTAATAAAATTATATGCTGATGAAAAAAATTAAATTTACCTAAAGTAGAGTATTGATGTTTCAATGGCCGTAGAAATGAATGGGTACCATTGAACATGCTGAATATCTTTAACTGAAAAAATCTCAACAGGTATTCTTGTGCCAGGTGGAAATGCTAACTGCTGGATAGGAATGATCCACCTGGATAATAGAAGAGAAACACTCCATAACCGATTGATTTAGTACTTTCAGGGTTATAAATATAAATAGGATCCTAAGAGGGGGCTCACCACTATGTGAGTGAGAGAGAGTCAACACGATGTTGCCAGGTGCATTCTACTCAGGATTTATGCTTTAGTTAAAACTGCCTCTCAATATTGTTTAATCTCTGAGGTACTCAAAATTTAAAAATTTTTCTTACAATTACTGAAATTTGAAGCTTACTCAAACATGCTTCAAAGTAAAACACTAGTAAAAGAATTACTTTTTGAAAATATACTGATTGGAAGTAAAGATTTCCATAAAAGTAATCAATACAATATATATTTTTTCCTGTTACATGCCATCACTTGTTGCTTTGAATGTGACCAGACCAACAATTCAGCATTCATAATGAGTTTTGTGCAAATAAAATTTTGAAAAATAAAGTATAAACATAATTGTGCTTTTCCCATATTCTGTAATTAACAAATTACTGAAATGGATATAATTTTGGTGGTTTAAATCAAAGCAGTATTTGTAATGATGAAAAAGCATATAAGTTATGGAGGAGCTTGGAGTGTTAATAATACTTTTGCACAATATCAGTTCCAATTTGTGTTGTTTTTATACCCCCAATCCTATATGAAATGCCAGTTATGTAGTCATGAAGTGGTATGCACCTACCTATGTGTGAGACAAACTGAAATAATGCTGATTAATTTTAATTATTTTCAAAAAACATGGCATGCTCAATACAAACATCTAAAATATTAATGATACAAAATATTTTGCATTATGGCTTAACAATTGTGATACTTATTGTTTATGCATTCTGAAGTGTGACACACTGAATTCCAACAGTACCTTTATTTGTAGGTTTCTTTTGAAGTCTGTGTCATCTCAGCACGAGCATAGCCAATACCTTAAATCTCTATTTTGTAGAGTCGTAAGTCATGAAAAATTGGAAAGAGTAAATAAGAAAGAAGTTATTTTTTAAAGATGAAGCAATTATCATATCCTTACTGGTGTCTTATGGTTACTCTACTTTTTCCTATACTCCAATAAGTCACAGAATCCTTTTCCTTATTCTGTGAATTTATGGGAGGGAAACATTTTTTTAATGGTAATCTACTGATTAAGATAGGTTTCTGATAGACACGCCCCTACAGTAACCCTTTCTTCATTTCTCCATACTTTCTGCCTCCCTTCATTCCA
>LYUA01000147.1:291211-305145 GCA_002093875.1 Calopteryx splendens
GGGCGCCTTGGTTTCCCCCGAGGGTGCGGCGGTGGTCGTGGCGGCGGGCCCCCCCCCGGGCGGGGGCTTCTGCGCCGCGGGGGACGCCTGTCGGTCGGATGCGGGAAGGCGGGCGTGGACACGGGACCCCCCCGGGGCCAGGTCCCCGAAGCCGATGGTCCCGAGGGAGGAGAAGCAGAAGAAGGACCCCTCGAGGAAGGACCACCCCTCCAGCTTCCGGAAGAGCAGCGCCCCACCGCAGACATAGGCGGCGACGAGGAGGAGGCAGAGGGCAGCAGGGACGCGGACGGGAGGGGGCGAGCGCATGCGGCGTGGAGGCGGAGGGGGCGGCGGCGGCGGGGAAGGGGAGAGGCCCCCGTCCCCCCTCCGGGCTAACCGTTTCCTGGGGAGGGATAGGCCACCGTCCAGCACTGCGGCCGCCTCACGCATCTTGAGCACTCCATCCGGCACCTGCGTTGATTGATATAAACAGGCATTATTCCCTGTCCGTAGATAGCTAATCATCTATTTGTAACTATATATCTATTTAACTATTAGGCAATTTGTTGTACTTAACAAAATCTCAACGAACAATGTACATTTTTGAACAGTGTCTGAATTAACCTTATATATAATTTTGCGTTCACTTTTAATGAATTACCAAGAAAAGTTTTTATAATTATGCAAATAACCCTACTATAAGCATGTTTAATAAATGCAGTTAGTAATCATGTTTAAAGCGTGGTGCTCAATAAATGTTGTAGAGTGTTACGACACAAGCCTTTCAAGTAAAGGCTAAATAATTTAAATGAGAACTGGAAAGGGAGAACGATTGTGGAGCGACATAAGGAAGGAAGGTTGTAATCGGAAATCGGTTCGAGGCATTTGATACTCCAGGCGGAAAGATGTTCGTGATTCACCACAGTTCACCAAAAAGAAAAAGGTGAATTTTTGCGTATGTGCACATCTCGAAAAATGAAAATCCACTGACTATAACAGAAATTTAACGACATCGGTCTCATAGCTCTCAAATTGTATCAGTGGTGATTAAGACAAGTATATCTAGAAATGGATGATAACTCTTTACTCGACCCTAATTTTAAGGGCACCTGAATGCATTTACCGACTGTGCGTCAGATTATTTAAAACGCTCGCTCGTGTTGTGTATTTCTCTTCGGCATAGTTTTACACAATAACAGGACGGTGATTCTTAACAAATATGGGATCAATTTCCCTGAAATCATTAATTAAACTTTAAGAATAATGCTTCGGCAGCAGTTTGCACTTACTGGCGTACAGGGGTGGAAGTTAATGTGCAAATGGGAAAAACTCTTCTGGTTAGTTTGTTAAATTTTGCGATGCCTTCTTCCAGGGTCCAGTGGTTTCTCGTTTCGTCACTGATTTGTTATCAGTCACTGTCGCTAGGCTTTTTTTCTTTTCTCGTCTATAAAATCTCATAACTATTTGCATTTTCACCCTTCTGAAGACTCCACACTTCCGAACCCAACAATGGCACCTCTTCGCATCCGCCATGTGACTAATCTCTTTTTCATCTATCTGCTCAAGGTCCCGGTCGCTAATTCTTTTCAGAAAAAGCGAAGTTTGTCCTTCGATTCTTTTAATTCTTTCATCCCTGTAGATGCTCAGCAGCTGGTGTTCATGAATGAGAAGAATAAGAGACTGTTAATTCCATCGTCATTAAAAATTCCTCTATTTTCTTATTTTGTTTTTCATCATTGCACTTCACTAATTACAATTACTATTATTGGAATCGTTATCATTTATGATTTACCTAATAGAGTTACGTATTCGATAGTCCCTAAAAACTGTGCTGTAGTAAATATTTCAAATTTCATTTTTTAATCGTAGGAATTGAAATAGTACTTGCATCTAGAAAAGAGTTTTCGGTCTATTTGAACCATCTGGAAAAGGGTACCTACTCATTTACGTAAATAAAACAAATCTTTTTGCGGTTTTGTAGAGTATTTAATACTAATTCTAATACTTTGGAAGTGCCAATCCGTGGTCCAATTAGATTAAAAAACTGAAATTGTAACGCAGTTTAAAAAAGAATGAAAAACATGTGGAAAACTAGGAAAACTTTTAAGTTTCGTTTTTGTAGGATCCGAGAATAGACCTTAATAGTTAGAAGTTTTATATATTCTCTTTGATGTGTCTCCATCTATTTCATGCTACTTCATGAAATAGCGCCGGCGTCGACGCGCAGAAATTCGCGAACTCAATAAGTCAATAAAGTCGGTCACGAGTTGCTGGCGCATCGCAGAGTCGGACGTCGTGTCGGTAAATCTTTGCTTTGCAATGGGTCTCACACAGCAGGCCCAGACAGCGTGGGATCACCTAAATGGATGGCGTTATGCCCGAACGGACCACTCAGTCGTGTTGACTGACGAATATAGAACGCTTCGCCTGCAACCAACCGGCTGCGGAAATCTTGGGGGAAAATCTCTGACCCTTTCGCTCGTGGTGGGAAACTGCACTGGGGAAAATCTTTTTGCTATCCGAGATCAGCAGTTCAAAGCAGTCAATATGCCTCGAAGCATCGCTTCTGAGAAGGTAATTAATACCTCGTACACAAACGCATTGGCTTGGAAAATTGAATTTTCCTTGGCGGAATTAACTTTATGAGCCAAAGTTGAAAAATAAGTTCAGTTGGTGTATACCGTCCGTAATTTTGTTACGGCATGACATATTATTTAATTCTGACGCCTTGGATCGAAGTTTTTTAATTTTAAATTATTATTAATGGTAATATACCGGCTAAAGTAGGTTTCTGATGGACACCCCTACAATAACCCTTTCTTCATTTTCCCATATATTCTTCCACCCTTCATTCCATCCAACATGCCTAATCTTTTCCTCCCTCTACCTCCCTTACCAACATTGTTCCCTCTTTGACTATCTTCAACAATTCATTGTCACTCAGTACGTCCTGCATCCACTTTTCCTGCCCTGTTTGGATTTCTCCCTATAGCCTTCCCTCCTCCCCTACCATTACCAATAATTCTTCTTTCGTTTTCCTTTCCGTCCATTTCACCTTTTCCACGCCCACATCTAAAAAAATAGCTTAGGCAAATTATAGCATCCAACAACTAAGTATATGAAAATAAATTAGTGAATTATATAAAAGTTCAGACTTAAATTGGCCGTGATTGTGATACTGCATAGTGGAAGGGATGATTTAATTATAGAAAATATTTTCACAAATAAGATCGTAATATCGCATAACCATAATGACTGGAATAACTCTTAAGAAAAGTTGTTTCCTATACAATGTAGGTATATATGCTGTCCATTTTAAGAGTCACTGTAGTTTTAGATTACTCGAGAATTATCTTGTTCCTTCGACAAGTTCCCTTACTGGGAGTCGACACTTAAGTTTTTTTTCGTCTCGTGAATGTGTCACAAATATCTATCCAACGTTACAATACGTGTGTTTCAAATGTGCCAGTTTTCCTGAATCTTATACTCGGAGATGATTACGCCAATAAAGGATATTACTACGACGGCGATCAGCGATACTTAAACACGGCGGTCTACTATAATTGCGATACTGTTTTCATGATCTTAATTTTTCTCTTATGGAATTTTTTCCGTATTCCGGTGCTACTATTAGATTTACACCTTTGTTGGATGAAACCATTTGTTTTAACGGTTTATGGGATTGGAATCAATGAACCTTACAAGCAAGGTACTTTGATCAGTTTTGCGCTATATTTATTTGTTTTTGAGTACCTACCATGATGAGATCTCCTTTAGTTCATGAAATTATCTCATTATTTAAATAAGGAAACTATTATTTTGATTATAGCTCCCTATTATGATTACGATCGCTGCAATTTGACCAGCTGCATGTCGTTATTTCCTATGTTTCGCATGAGTATTTTATTCGGTATCTCCACCTATGCTCATGGGGATTTCCTATATATTGTCCATCTCATCCCGAAATTCTTTCCGCAACGTCTCTTGCCTTATAATAGTGTCATTCGTTTTTAAGTGCCTTTTGTCGGAATAATAACTTGTTTCTTGGACTTGAAATATAATGTCATGGTATATAGTAAGCAAGCATTAGCCGTTAACTTAGAGAGAAACTTGGGTAGGCTGACGACGTGCTGATTTCCTGAAAATCAATAAGTATTGGCATCTTTGAATTAATAAAATGGAACTCCCTCTCTAAAATAATACGAAGTTTGGAAATATAAATAAATAATGTTGTAGGTAAGTGCATGAAGTGCCGAATATTTCAACTGCATTGGGAACTCATGATTTATAAGTAATATATAATTAATCTAATAATATTAATTAATATATAAAATCTGTCAATCTGAGTTTGACTAAATCAGTTTCCTGTCTATTTTTATTACTAATCTCAGCCATTCCTATGCCTCTGTCAATTGAACATTACGGATAGTAGACCTCTTTTACACTCCTCTGCCTATTCCGATTCTCCATCCGCTACCCTTATTCGCGCAGTTCGGTTAATTTACAATCGAATAGGAAGTTTCTCTGTCTAATCTACTCCTATATTCTATAATTACATATTAATATTATTTATAATACTTTCATTAACTTTGTTTATTCTACACAGTTGACCACCTCTAAATCTAGGAAAAAAGGAAAGGCAGTATGTGTTATATATTACTTATTTTATATTAATGCTATTTTAGAACTTGACAAGTTCCATCCCTCTTTCTTGTCTCAATCTGATTTTCTCATACATGCTCGTTTTCCCTCTTTTCCAGGCTTTTGTTAATGATTTTTAGTACAATATATGCTGCGTGCAAAATTACACTTATTGTCTCAGATGTTATACTCGTACTTTTTCTTTACTCGTCCTTTTATCTCTCCGTTTTCCCACCACTCCGTTCTAATCCTCAATGGCATAAAATTTCCCTCTAGGAAAGTTTTATAGTGTATGCGGTGCCGTCTTGAAGAAACTTGGATTTTTGTAAACGGAATAGTTGGAAAATATAGATGTGAAAAAGTAAATGAGATATGGCATTTCTTCCTGACTACACTTCATATCAAATGTGCTACGAGGGTTTTGGGTCCATTTCAGAAAATACTTATTCAAACTGAATCGAAGAAAATACCTACGGAGAAAATCTGCACAGGCCGTGAATAAATACCTTGAAAGAACACGATGCGCCATAAAATGTAGCAAGGGAGCCCTTGGAGGCTCGAAGATAAATCGATAGATTAAATTTATCACAAATGTATAGCCGTGCGATATTACATGCGGCATGGAGGAGGTAATCAAAATCCCTCGGAAGATATGACAATGGTGATAAAATATGAGAGATGCGCAGTGGAACAGAGAGATGCAAGGATTCGTTTTTCCCTGTCATAGTTTTCGAGCATAGCACGAAGCGGGGTGAAGAAGCTTCTATGAGTTTCTTCCTCACATTATGTTTTTGTGTGATGAGTTTCGCCACTGTTGCTGGAAATATCTTCACGTCGACGCCTGAATACTGTGACCTGAAGATGCGGAGGCGAAGCAGTCAGCAAAAGACAACGGACTCGGAAGATGTCCGGAAAACCTTCATCCAGCCATGGAACACCGCGGGAGCACTCGTACTAATTACTAGAGCTAAACACTAACACATTGGAATAAAATCCCCACTTCTCCTTTTTCATACTGGTTTCTGTCCTAACTTGGTGATGATTTTGATGCTGGTCACCTGAAGCCCTTCCGACGGCTCGTGGACTATTTGGTAGATGAAGATGTGTGATCGCCTGTCGGCATGTACAACTCGATTATAAAAAAAAAGTTGGATCTGCTTTTATTCTCTATTTATCACATTACATCACTCCCGTATTCTATAACATATACTTATTATTTTTTACATTTTATGGTCAGTAGCACGGATACCCCACGCTGATTCTCTTTCCACAAGCGTGAATATTACTGTAAGGGGTGCTTCATTAGTTGTCCAGACTCTCCATCTCACTATAAGCAAATCAATATATCTTTATCTCCTTTCTCAATCTCTTTTGAATTTTTAAAATCCCCTTTCCTTAAGGTCGTAATGGTCCATGTTCCTGTACTATCGGCTGCATTTCATATTTGAGTATTTTCTGCTGCCGTCGACTTGGCGGTGAAAGAAGTTCATGTCTCGTCGATCGCGGAGATCTTGTCTTTTCCGTTGCTGGGAACTACACTAACCCCGGTGTGATGTCCCATAATTCTTCAAATTAATTATTCTGATATTCCCATCCGCCATTATTTCTTAGGAAAAGTAATTACGATAGTTTACCCGTTGCCTTTTTCAATAGTATTTTTTACGTGAACTCATCACTTTAATGCATTGAAATGCACAGATTAAAGTTTAAAAGATTTCTTAAATTGCCTTCCCCAATTTCCTCATATTTTATAGCTTAATTTTCATTATTCTCGTCTGTTAAACGTCCTAGTAAAAAATCTTATTCTCTAGTAACTTAACATATTACCCAAAATAAAATGAATTATTGTTCCATAGCCTGTGACGGGGTATTTTGGAGGAACGCAGGGCAAGAAAAGAATTGTTCTAGGAAGCGTTGAAAGAGGAGTCTTGAGCTATTGGTTGTGAGTGATACGGAGATATGTCCTAAAGCCAAATAAAAATTGTAAATGCTCCCATAAAGAGTTGACAATGGAACATATTAAATATGAAGGTCATTGCGAGTTACATTCACGTTGTAGTTTATAAAATAATTGAGGGACTAGCTCACAAATGTCTAAATTTAGGTAGGATTTTGTTTAATATAACATCTTAATAATGCATATTTTTGTGTGTTAGATTATCATGAGTGCTTAGTCAAATGGATGTTATAGGTTGTTGGCATTATTTTAAAATGTTTCCAAAACAGCACTTCCAAGGGCATTCATTCTAGCATATTTTTGTGCGAATTCTGCATTAGTAAGTAGACTGCTAAAAACCTTTTTTTTTCTGTTTTATCTACATATTTTCTTAATCAGTAGTTAAATGAAAAATTTACTCCGAGGCCATCGAAGGGTATCGAAGATTCCCAACTCATTTATTCAAGATGTAATGGTCTCACCTTGGGTGACTTGGGGTAATGGTTGGATGGCGAGGCTCTCCTCAGCGAGGAGTGACGGAGGAAACGAGACGGACAGACCCGACCGTAGAAGCGTCGGAAGGCGCCGGCCAACGCCTCCCCCACGGCCGAGAGGTACAGCAGGACGAGAGGGATGCCGATGAGGGCGTAAGCCATGGCCGCCACCTTACCCCAGGCTGTCCGAGGGGCCATGCCTCCGCACCCTGTCCGAAATGAAATTTTATGTCAGTAATTGACGATTTAATGTGCCCTGGCGACTGATATCGTGCCCCACCGACACCGATGAAAAACCATTGCGTGACGCCACGGCATCCCCTCAGCCCCGAGTCGGGATGCGAGCCCGTGTCCTTGAGGCCAAACGGCGAGCATGTTACCCCCAAGGCTATACGGGTTCACTTATCATCTGGTAGCTCTCTTAAATCGTCGCATTGCTTCGAAATTTGATTCAAAAAAATGCTATCGCTGTCATTTGATGCAAGTCATTTTTACAAACCTTGGCCTCCTGCATAAAACCATCTGTCATGACAAAAAGGAGCGTTTTAGTTTTCGTAACGTCAATGCTTCCTTTTTTACTAACATTCTTCTCGAATTAAATCAATTACGAAGCAAAACCCGAAAAGGAAGATTTAATTAGTCTATGGTTACAATCCGAAGGCGTGATCACGGATCTTTATAATCCTCTCGCGTTTTATTGTTATCATTAATGCCATAAAATGACGGTAAAAAGATATCACCGTTCTTCACATTTAGAGTTATGGAACACAAGGTAACGCAATTCCTGGACCTACCATCAATTGTTTGGTTTGAGTCGCAAGATCTGTGATAGTGGACTGTGCCTTATAGCAAAATGACATAATAAATAGCAAAGCGGTAACGCGGAAAAAATGATCTTTGATCACGCCCCAGGAGTAAGAATACCATATTATATGTTATGCGTATTGAATTTGCAGTAAATAAATAGTATGCTTGCCATTAGAATTAACATATAACTAGAGTAGTACCTTCCATTGCCACTAGGAGCACCAACAATAGTCACAAATGCAATAAAAACATGCAAAAGAGCTTCCATAAAACATAATTTGTGAATACAGTAAAGAACACATCACATATAATTAACGATTTGTGTTCTAAAAGAGTATATCGATATCATGAGGAGTCATTTAACTAATATATACCGGTTTCAAAAACTATTTTCTTAGTCGTCCCCTTTTATTTTTTTTGGGCTGGTGATTTATCATGTTTAGTTTCATAACGGTGTATTAATGATCTTAGATAGAATTATTTTGCGAAGCGCATAGTAATAATCATGACAATCTTATGTTGGAGCAAGACAGTTGGATTTAATGTTCTTATACTTTCCAACCCAGCAGATTAGGCCACAAGGTAGTCATTTCTTTTTGAATCCACTAAGACATTTAGCAAGATTTACCTTGAAGAAAATGGAACACCTCGTTTTTAAATTTAAGAATTATTATTGGGTGAAAAATCTCAAAATTTAGTATCATTAGAAAGGTGATTATACGCATTTCAGGCCACACTGTAGTTATTCTCTGTGCTTAAAAGGATAAATCTGTCATATGACTGGCGGGTGAATGGGTGCCATTCATAATGCCAAAAGTATTGATCACATTTGGCACAGTGCTTAGGACTTTAATTTCTTGTATATTAGCACTTAAGGGATCTCATTATGTAAAAGAACATGAAAATCATCAACACAACTCATACGAATTATTATACGGAATGGGTTTTTTTAAACCACAAAAGGTATGTTCTTTAAGAAATATGGATTTTTTGAAGTATTAGCAATGGTGCATGCATAAAGAGACGCTTTTTGCTTCGTAGGCATTCATTCTTTTTTGTTTCCCGTTTTGGAGTTAGCAATAGTAGGCGATCTCTTCACCATATTCAACACCCAACAGGTGCTAAATGTTAGTTATCAGAGTATGAGCATGCTAAAAGATATTCGCAAAGCATCCAAGGATTAGGAATTTGTCACCAGAATAGAAAATCAATTTGATATGTGTTTAAAATCAACGAGTAAAAACGTGGTTAGGGACAGAATTAGCCGTGATGCTTCAGGACAGAATTAGCTGTGGATCTTTGAAGATATTTTTAGTAGTTGTCCCATGTGGTAGTGATCCTTTTTATGGGAAAAGATGTGTTACCTGAGGTTTAGCGTAATGTTCGCGTTGGATAGCCTTTTTAAAACAAGCATGACATTGGCGGGAAGGTGAAGCTTAATTATTTTCCTATCTTTTATTTTTTCCAAACTGGGAACTACCTAATAAAAAAACTTCACCAACCATGTTTTTCCTCATAAACATATTTCACTACGACCCGTGATTCGTGTCACAACATCGGCGGCTGATGTTGTGACGCTACGAAACACGGGTCGTAGTGAAATATATTTATGTGGAAAAACATGGTTGAAGTTTTTTATCGTGGAGCAATTCCACAAAGCCATGCCTTATACCATCGTTTTTTTGGGAAGTACGTGTTAATCGTTATAGGGTACAGGATGGGAAGCGAATTTTGAGATCTCGACATCAAATTAAATCAGCGACTGGGAAGGGTCACATTCCATGCGAAACGGGTCCTCATTTTGGATTTGCGCGAAATTAAGGTATTAGTGGTGATTTTTCCCCGTCCAAAACAAAACTCGTGCAAAGAAAAGTCCTTCGATTTAAAGGTAGGTTAGATGCCAATACTCAGATTTTTTATTGACTCCATTATAACGATTCCTACTATATTAGCGGGTAATTTTAAAATTATATTTTTCAACTATAAAATACCTCATTCCTTCAATATTTTCCCGCAGAATTTTCATGGGTTTATTTTTCACTCCGAATTTATTTTTAATAGCGAATAAAATGTGTGCTACAGTGCCCCCGGTATATTTTGTTCTGGTGTTTTTTTTTCTTCCCGAAGCAATGAAAAATGGTTTAACTCTGGCCGTTTGAATGTTTTTATTAAATGTCTCGCTCGGTTTGTGAATTTTTCTCCTATTCACATTATCGTTTCACTTCCACCACTTCCTATTTTTGTTAGCACGGAATTGATGGCAGGACTACTCGCCGATCGTCGTGATGAGTGTGAGGGAATAGAGGAACGATGAGGCGAATGACCACCGGTGACCACCATCATCCTCCGCTGCATCCACGCGGCCGTATCCTCCTCGTCTCAAAGCTCGCACCAAGGATTCCTGGAAGATGAAATGGAAACGGTTGGGTGAGTTCATGAAAAAGTTTTAAAAAATATATAATTTATTCGAGTGACATAGATATCGGTTTTGGGTGGATACTTTGACGGCTAAGATTAAATCGCACCATCTAATCCAAGGAAGTAACTATTCCTTCAATGAACCCAATACCCATTCTCGAGTTGGGGTTCGACTACCCAACATTTGGGTTGCCAAGCAAGTTATTGCTTTTCCGATCCAACTACTCCAGCTCTCAGGATACATTCGAATTCTTGTAATTGGCGATGTGCCACAACGATACGACCATACTTAAAAATGAATTTGTATAGTCTCCAGACCACGAGTAGGACCAGGAGATAAAATATGTTTTGTCTGCGAAAAATGTTAGGGAAGATTTTAGAGAACTTTCATATGGTCGGCCATTTTTTTTCATAATCCCTGAGACGTTTTTTATTAGCTTATTTTGCCACGATAAGGTATTCTGGATTCAATAACTGGCTAGCAATTTACTGGAAGGTGATTAAATTTCATTCTTCATTTTGGTCATTTTACAAGGACATTAGAATACACGCTTTGTTTTCAAATTCGTAGGCATGTACAGAGGTAATTCACCATTAACATTTCATGACATTTTTCTGTTACCCGGAGTCGAACTGAAATTATTCTCAAACTCAGGAAGAACTTCGTGGAGCTTTTTACGAACTCCTATTAAAGCCGTAATCTGATTTGGCTTTAATGAAAGTTGATAAATTTTGGTCGTTAGAAAATCCTGTTGATAAGTTTTCATGTTGTTTCGGGCCCACTCTTAAGACTTTTAATCCAAATCTCACCCCCTCTCCTCTAGTTTTCTGCTACTTTAGTCAGACACCCTCCACGGCTTTAATCTCCGCGGAAGCTGGCTAATGAGGGAAACGAAAGTTTATGGTTAAAAGTTTTAAGTTAGGTTATTGCGTTTAAGTTGGTGTTAGAAATAGTCATTGATACTATTGTCCGATTTTAGAAAAGTAGGTACAGCATTCTATTTTCTAACCAGTACTCACTTTTATGCAGTTAGAAATTTTAATAAATTCATTTTTTTCTTAATGCATGGTTTGAAGACGCTCACCCGTGTCTTCTATAATTAAAATTGCCGAAGTGACACTCCAAGGTCTTCATTTAACTTTTATGATGCCTACTTTTGATTCTAATCTTATGCGATGTTTCATTCTTGGAATTTCGACTTTATATGATGGCTAGGTGTACTTTATCTAACTAAAGTTCAGCAAGTCACGGAATACTTGAGAGAATACGGTAATAACATTGATGTTGAAAATATCGTGGGTACTCTTATGTCGAAAAATGACTTTAAGGGTGAAACCACCGAACTGATATTGGCTGAATTTACTCTTGTGCTCACTCATCAATTTTCAAATACATCCTTTTCTATCCACGTAGACTTCTCTCGTAAATGTAGATGTGCTGAACTGCTTAACAAGAAGGGAGTCACTCCACTTCAACAGATTTGGTAGTGAATTATTACTTTTTTAAGTAATATTATTTTTTGCGGATATTGGAATCTCTTTGGGGTAGGTTTTCCTGTTAAAATGGAAGCGATTCGCAGATTGAAAGATCTCCCTGAGGCTTACGGCTATTAAATATTTATGTATAGTAACCACTCGCTCTCAGGTCCGTAGGCCTGCCCTGTTTTCAGAATCAGTGCCTCTCAATAATCTACCTTCCGGTTTCTTATTCTGTATTTATTTAACTCGTTTAATTGGTGGTCGAATCAATTTTATCCTCAGCCATAATACCTCAACGACCAGTTTGGATTGCTTTTCATTTCCGGAAAAAATGATAAAATTCGTCGCTCCAATTTCCATGACCTTGCGTATTGAATATATCCTCATTCATACATAAATACGTATCCATATTCCCATATGTACTTATGCACTATTTTAAGAGGTTTATTACGAATTGTTATCCATGAATTTAAGGATTTGAAGGGTATTTATTCGGAACAACTTTTAAGGAATTATATTAGAATCGGGGACCTTTAAATTATTGCTATAACGTATTCTTAAGTGTATTATTCGTAGTCCGATCGTAAAATATGCGTTGGGGTACAGTTGATTGAACTTTAGCGATGTACCAATTCACTCTAAAATTTTGCGATAGTTTCTCTCCAGCGATAAATATTTTTTCTCCAATGGTATGAATCATGTAGAAACTTTATTATGCCATAGCAAGTTGTAATTCATCTAAAGCGTGAGAAGAAAAAATAGGATATAAGGGGTATAGTATTTCGAACTTAATACTGCAACAATAGCATAAGGGGGTAGAGTTATTTTCAACAACTGGCAACTTAATTCTACACACACAGTGCCAACTAGTCTGATTCCTCCCCCGGAAAGAGAGTGAGAGTGCGTGGCGTCAATGACTCACCTGAAAGTGCAGTACTTCCCGGGAAGCCAGCCGGGTCCAGTTCTCCTTATAGAGGATGTTGAGGTCCTCCGTGATGGACCAGAGCCTCTCGACGGTTCGGCTCCTTATGTCCCCGACGAAGCCACCGCCCGGCCGGCCCCCTCCTCCTCCCCCCTCGGCCCCTTTACCGCCGCCACTCCCACCACTACCCCCACCGCCACCCCCAATGGAGCCTCCCTCGAGGGCCGAGAAGGCCACGGCACCCAGCAGGGCATAGGCGACGACGAGAGCGCAGACGCCGAGGGCCCCCGCGGCCGACGCCGCCCGCCTGCAGAGGGCCCGAGGGTTCCGGCGGTCGCCCCGGGGTTGCGCCGGCGGCGGGGGCGGTGTCCGGCAACCGAGGAGGCAGGCGCCGCGGCGCCTAGCGCGGCCACCCGCGTCCATGCGGCGGGCGAACGCGACGCAGCCCCCGCTTCTCCCCCAGGATTCGCATCACGACGGGGTTAGCGGAGGCACCACTGAGCGCCCGAAGGTGCAGAGGTGGGGAGAGAAACAAAGGAATATCGAGTTCATTGGGTGAACTGCTTATTTTTTAGGGACTAATGATGTTACACATACATCTATGTACACTGTTTAGGAGAAAAGAGCGCCGTGAAAAACTATATTCATTATTTTATTTATTAAACTAGACTTATTACGTCATCTCATGCAATGGCGTGAAAACAAATTTAATATAAAGAAAAATACGCATGCATATTTACTTAAAATGTACGTGAAACATTCATTTCCATAATCTTTGAAAATTAAATTTACTCTTTACTTCGTCACTAGAACGACGAGTTTTATTATAATCATAATTATAATTTTCATCGAGTAAATTATAAGTCAGTAATAAAAGTTAGCTAGACGAACACTTTAACATAACTGTTAAATAAGATGTAACTATTAGCAAATCCCCGCGATTTATTACAATTTAAGTTCAAGGAAGATTTTAACAAAACGCTTCAAAACACGTACCTATATTATTTACGCCTATTACTCGACATCATCATTCCCCCCTATGATCACTACCCTATACTGATCATGCCTTTCCGAGTTTGCTTATTGTAGTAAAGGAAAATGAAGTAATTCTTTATAATGGATTTAAAGGATAGTGACATCGATTTTTGAAAAGAATCGGTTGTTCGTAAAATCTGATTAAGCATGTTTTGTTTTCGGTGAAAACCACTGTAATCAACCCGAAGGTCGGTTTGGTGGGTGAGGGTAGAGCTCACCCAGT
>LYUA01000147.1:317392-331342 GCA_002093875.1 Calopteryx splendens
AAAACAAATACTACACACTATTACTTCATACTATTATAGTCAACATGCAAATGATACTGTTTAAGAATACCATGCAATCCATATACTCCACCGTTCGCATGCAAACCCTACCTATCCTGTCACCCCTGTACGCTTACGGTAGGATTGTTGGTGTTCCTAATTCTTCTCTTGGTGTTGTCCCGGATTGTGTGAGGAAAGAATGAGTTTTTAAATCTAGGTTTTGCGACAGGGTTTAATTAAAAGATGGCAACAATTTCAAATTCATTGGAAGATATGCCTATCTTTTCCTATGTATCGAAACACGGAGTGTTCTAAAATCAATGGCAAATATTTCGAGAGGAGGTAGAAATTTTAACTATTGCTTCTATCTTCGAGCTTTCCTAATTGGGCACTAGAGTATGCTAATCCAAATCATGCTGGGTACGGTGGAAGGAGAATCAAAACTAAACGGAATCGTGTCTTATACCGGATTCGCTTGTGTTACCATTATTACCACTTAAGAAAATTAAAGAAATTTTAATATTCGACAAAAATTTGCTGATAATATTTTCTTCTGAAATTTAAAAAGTTAAGATGAAAAAAGACCCGGCTGAGTGGAGACATCTAAGTGGATTTCAGATTTCAGCTTAAAACGCTTTAAAATCCCAAGGAATGTGGTGGCATTCATTGAAGATAGCCATTTTCTAACTGGTAAGGAAGATATCAAAGTTTATGTGTAAGTTTAACGAAACAGTCAAGCGTTTTCTAGGCTTCAAACATGCTTAATATTACCAGGTACGTATATAGATATAATGAATGTACGATTTAATTCTAGGGATTTCCAAGAAAATTTACTAAATAAGAAGTATATTAGAGTAAGTTTTAATATGATTTGAGTACTGAAACGAGCCTCAATGAGACCCAGATTGTGTCTTCATTAATGGTAATGTAGCACTAGAAATGGTGTAATTATAAATATACTCAATTGTGATTAAAATCTAGATATGCGTTATGCGTTCATCCTTCCTCCTCCTACCTCCACCCTACGAACCTTTCCTGGAATGCCATTATAAATTTAACTTCGTGTATTTTTCCCCGGCGTGCTCAACAGTATCATAGCTTCTGGGTCACGATTTCACCTTTCACACCTTGTTCATCCGCGGTTGAGTTAAAGAGACCTGCTTCGTCGATCGCGTAATCTCGGTATTTTCCGAGGGGAAGGCGACTCCTATGAGACGGATACAGGTGAAATAATGCAGAATCCTAGCTCTCATCTGATTTAGACTACCTACTCTTATCAGTTGGCAGAAGTCGAGAAGCGCTCGGATGTGGAGTTCGCATGCGTCATTAAGGGTGGGCGAGTAATTAAGGCAAGATTAGAATGAGGGAAGGAGAGGGATGGGTGTTGGAAGAAGTATGAGGCCGGTATTAGCTTGTTCCTGACCGAAATACGCCCGCAGGACCGTCGCACGGCATCCTACCAGACCGACGATGTCGAATATGGAGAGAAGAGTTTCACTGAAAAAAAATACAACTCCTGGGATTGCAGCCCTGGTACTCAGCGAGGGGTGTAAATGTCCCAGAAAACAGAACACTCCGATTCCGCGGATAACTCTTTATGCATAATATTAGGTATATACTGTGAAATGGCTCGTGGATGGAAGCTAGGGGAAAACACGACTTTCGTGGGTCGCATTTACGGAATGAATTGAGATTCCCGTATTCGAAAATTCAGCAGCGATGGAAGGGAAAAAGGATGGACCAACAATAGTTTTTTGTGAAACAGAAAAAAATTATAAAATAATCATTAACGTATTGGATTATATGTGAGAACGTTCCTAAGTGGACGTCAAGCTATTAGATAACCAGCGGAAACGTGTCTATTTCTCAGTTAAGTTTAATGATTAAAACATTTTCTAGATGTGTGGGGTGCTTTATGATCGGGAGCGATAGAGAATGTAAGGCCAATAAAGCTTTTTAAAAAAAGCTTTTATTGAATGCTTAAAGTTTTTATGAGCTGTTTTCACGTTATCTCGGGGTTTTCCCAGCTTATTGTGACCATAGCTGATCCCTTTTTTTTAAGAGGAAAGTGTCTTCCAGCTTTTAGCAAGAAAGATTAACGTTTGAAGAAGGGGCAGATAGTAGTTAATGAACATCGGCCATCGATAACGCGGAAAATATTCCCGAAACAACAGCGTTCAGTATAACTATAGGTAAATAAATATGCGTTGCAAAAAAAATTTAAACGTAATAAGAAGGTTGGAAACAAATTGGGTGTGCAAGATCGAAAATCTGATGAAAAATAGTCTAATATTTTAAACATTATAGTTTGTTCAGAAACAGTTAACAAAATTAATTAATTAAATTATATTATTATGACGTCATGGGGAAATAAGTAGGGATATTAGAAGAAGGAATGCGTTTGTTAAGAAACTTTTGAAAAGTGGAGGGAGATGATGAGAAGGATTTCCGAGTAAAGATGTAAAGAAAAGGTCAGTGAAGACTTTATGGAGCGTAGTATTGTACGGCGTGGAAACTTGGTCGTTGGGTCAAGAGGAAAATAGTAGATCCGAGTCTTTTGAGATGATGGTTTGGAGAATGATGGGAAATGAAATGGGCAAAAAGGAAAACAAACGAAGCGAGAAAGTTGCTGAGAGAAATTCGAAGAAGCAGGAAAAGTGGACACAGGACGCATTGAGAGGCAGTGGATTTCTGAAGACTGTGCTAGAGGGTGTATTGATATTGAGTAAGCGAGGTAGGGGGAGGAAAAGATTATTAGACATATCGGAGGAAATTTAGGGAGGCAGAAAGTATGCGGAGTTGAATAATGGTTTATTGTAGTGTAAGGTGTTCCGATGTTTATTACCTATCTTTTTAGGTGAAGTTAGCGGTGGTTTGTCTCTATGTCCATCAAAAACCTACCTTAATCATTAGACTGCTTTTAATGTAATTTAAATCCATCAAAAACAGCAGGAAAGGCTTTCTTATCTGCTACAATAGTAAATGAATATAATACTTAAAGTAAAGTAAATGCGCATTGAAGCAGTTAAAACTTATGGAAACCATGGAAGGAAGATGGTGTCTAAGGAAGGAGTTAAAACTTTGAGGCGAGGGTTGAGGTCAAGAATGAGTATTTTGTAGACAGAAGTCTGCCAAAGGGATTAATATGGAATAGGAATCGCTTGGATATGTGAAGTTGGGACTTTGAACGTATAGCAGACTGGAATTTGCATGTGAGACCAGGACGAGTCCGAGTTGAAAAATGACAGCATTACGCTTCATTTTTGCAATCCATATTTCGGTATTTTTTTCTACTTCAACCACGCCCTAAAAAGCGGCGCCGATATCTCCATTCCTTGACGTTGACTGAGTCAGCTCGTTCATTGTTGGACGCAGAAGGAACTGGTATAAATGGAAGGCATG
The DNA here is from genome assembly GCA_002093875.1 of Calopteryx splendens. NCBI lineage: Eukaryota > Metazoa > Arthropoda > Insecta > Odonata > Calopterygidae > Calopteryx > Calopteryx splendens. Next base: position 320,795 of record LYUA01000147.1, read on the forward strand.
CATAAAAACTATTCTTATAGGTATTTAGAATACAAAGTTTTACGAGAATATTTAAAGGAGTATTGAAAGCTATATACACTTCGGTGGTAGTCATACAAAAATAAGCATTCCATAAGTGCTGTATTGATTGCGATTTACAAAGTTTTCAGTGTAAGTAGTAGAATAAATTACGATTCTCAAAATGACCGTGGTGATCTCTGTTATAAAAGTAGGTGGTTTTGATGGAATCATTCACAAGAAAAACAAATTAATATTTCATCGTGATGTCATAAATATCTCCTTGACCAATAAAAACCATATAAAATTAACATTTAAGTTACTACCATGGCATTAGCCTTTATTATTTCTTTATCGAGCGTGTTCTGGCATGGGCGACATATACCAAGCAAGGACTGTATTTGGGGAATAGATGGCCGTGGGTTCAGATGCCGCAGAAGTAATGGTTACTGAGTTGATGAAAGTGAATGGGTTGTACTTAATCATTCCCCTAGCGGAGAAATGAACCGAAGAAACCCTTTTAAAATTCTCCCTCTCACCATGAAGCTTGAACATCCTATGGGGAAGAATGGAATAGAGTATACCACAGCGCACTTGGAGTTGTTACTGCATTAATTATAGTATTTCAGTGGAATTGCATAATTGAATCCCATTCTCATTAAGCATATTCCCAGAAAGTTCTATTTTAACTAACTTTCTCGAGACTTTTACATGCCACATTTGGAGTTGCGGATCAAAGTTTACCGTAGGATGGGGGAAAACGCTTGATTTGACCTCAATTACAGTGCTCAGTTAGGCGCTAACTTACCCTTAAACTACATGGCCGAGCGAACGCGGAATATCAAGTTATCCCACACAAACATACTTCTAGTCGATAATATCATTTCAGCCATTAGGAAATCATGCTATCAAGGAGCCAGTGGTTTTGGACTCAACTTGGACGAATTGGCTCTGGTAAGTGTGGCCCGCTGAAATTTAGACTGTGCGGTGGATGCACTTAGATAAGTTGGCTGCCCTGCTTCAGCTCTTCCCTCTTCTCACTCACTCTTCGCCCCTGTCTCCTTCTCCATCACCCTCGTTCCCCTTCTCCCTGTACCCCTCCTCAACCCTTCTGACTCTTCCGCCCTTTCGTCCTATTCCATGCCCTGGTCTTGAAGGCCATATATATATATAATTAATGGACGGCGGGGAAACTGTGGAAATCCATACTTAAGTAGAGGTAGAAACAACTTCCTAAGTTACGACCGTCTTCGCCGATTTTACGTTATCTACACCTGGGAGATGACGTAAAACTTGAAATCGTCGAAACCGGATATAATTTTGAGGGACAATAAAACTGTCGAAATTTACGAATGAGATTCAAACCCCTCTCTACTTTCCGTTCCCCCAAACCCTCGTCTTGGGTTATGGGATATTCTTGGACCCCTGAGTTCAATCATTATTTTAGAAAGGGGCTACTCTTACATTGGATTTTCCCATGCGTCTCTACTCTTGGGCGAGTCTATAAACACTAATAAGAAAATATGCTTTTAGATCTCGAACCGTTGAAGTAATGGTAAAGTTTCTAGGCATGCATCCAGATCACCAGTCTTGGTGGAAGACCGCGCGAAGTCGGAGGTGGGAGAGGATAAGCTCAGAAGACAGAAAATGTGCTTCCTTCGTAACAGAAGATTTATTCTCTATTTCCTGGAGACAACACAAAACAAGTACAACATCAAATTACGGAATATATTTGGTGCATCCGTCGGTCTTTGTTTTTCACCATTTTCTATGGTGGGGGTTTGGGTAGGAGTTAATTTCACCATGTTCCCTCCCCTCTTGTGTGTACGCCCCTGAAAGTTGTTCTGCTAAGGAAAGAAGGATATCAGTGGGGCACTGGCGAAAGAAATGCTCTGAATTGATGCTCAGAAGTGATGAACTGGCGCATGAGGAAAATTGCGATTGAATAGTGCTCTGCAGATTTAGTTTTCTGAAAGTGGAATCTTGAAAGATGATTTCTTGAATCAATAATTTTTGGAATTGGATGGCAAGTATTTATATGAACACTCCATTTGTACGGTTATCTCACAGGGAACTGTCGGTTCTGCAAATTGCAGGATAAAAATAATAACATCATGTTAGACGTTAGCGTTTTTCACTAGTCATATCGTTTAAGGTGACGAAAAGCACTTTCGTACCTTCGTAGTCAATCTATCATTTAAATTGAGAACACTTACTATCTTGAATCATGGCTATGTAGAAGGAAACGAGTACTAAATTGTATCGTGTGAGCTATTGGTGGAGTTGGAATATAATTAATGGAGTTAGCGCAAGAATTGGATAAGAAATGTTTAAGTGAGTCATTTTTCCTCGTAATGGGATTTATATATTTATTTTCCATCATGTTGTTTTATTATACTTATTCGTCAGCGTTGCCTACCGCTTAAGACTGAGTGTGGCAGGCTAGTTTGATGTTATTCACTTTGTGCTGCGCGTCTTTTTATTCGCAGTATTTTATTTCTGGAGTCACCGTATAGATAGGTATAAGTTTTTGAGGGTGCTTTAAAAATATTTCTCATCTTTCTGGATTTCGAAAACACCTCCTCACAATATAAACACCTTTTACTCTAAACACCAAGGGCTCTTTCAGCTTCGCGTAGCTTCCATCTCCCTTCTTACCATCCAAGGTTCCCAGTCCTTTTTTTCCTCTTCCCCTGTTATCCAACTTTCTCCCTTCTGTCACAGACTTTAGCATCCCCCTGCCTCTCAATATCTCCCCCAACCATTTATTTGGCACTCTTCGAACTTATCCTTCTAAGTTTCTTCCCCAAACATATCTAACAGTTCTTCGTTTGTCTTTCCCTCTGTTCGGTTTACTTTCTTCATTCCTTCAGTTTTCTCCAGACTCCACATCGAAGTCTTTACTAATCTTTTACCTTTTACCACCTATACTCTTATCATAATTTCCTACTTCTTTGCAAATACCTTTTGCTAACGCAAACCTTCTCATAACCTCCTTAATACGTTGCCCATTCGCTTTCAGTATGGTGTATGCAATACTGAAATTCCAATTTATATCTTCCTGCTTTAATATTTATCATTGAATTTTTATTTCTTCATAAAATCCTCACTTTTTTGCTTTGATTTTTATATTTCCCTTCCATATCGCATTGGTTTTGTAGCGCGTTCCAACGATGGCTGCAATCATTTGGCTGTCTGGTTAGCTAAAACTTCATCGCGCTTAAAAATTTCTGACCATTTCCTCCTTCCTTATGAAAAATGCTTGTTCGAGATTTGATGTTTTCTAAGTTTTCGTACTTAGGTACGTATAAATCCGGTTTTTCCATCAAATCACTTTTGTATTTCCATGGCCATTTTTTAAAAACAGGCATCCCTATTTTTGACAGAAAACTGATATACACGTTTATCAATCCTTACTAAGTCAATTTTTACGATAGCAACATATCTGCTTTGGCCAAACCAGATATATTGGTATATAAACCATATGTATATAATCTTATTACACCCTACGAACGGTTTAAATCGTTTCCCCGTCTCCATTTTAATTTCTTCTCAAAGGAATTAATTTATTTACCATGTTCATATGACCTACATTCCTTTTTCCGTGCAATATAATGCACATGAACCAAAGGAGGACTGACTCCTTCGTCATACAAAGAGACGCACAATTCTCCATCCGCGCCTTCCGTCTTATCTTCACTTGCCCATTCATACTCTTGGCAATTTCCTTCTATATTTCAACCCCCTCCTCCTCATTCTTCTCAAGCCTCTCCCCACATCCCTTATTCGTCATTCCCTTCGCCCGTTCAGTTTTCCCCGCATACATTTGTGCAATAGCAACCTCCTTCCTACGGCGCATCCCAACCTTCATTATTTAATCATGGAACTGCGTAACATATTGACTGCCTTGACGAAAACGTTGTAACTCAATTTTTTTTGCAGACTTTGAATATATGCGCACTCTTTTTTTTTCTTCCTTTCAATTTTATGCTTTCTCCACGGGAAGCCCGTCGTATTTCAGCTTACAGCCAGTGCGGCGGGTCCGTGATATTATCCTTTCTTTTTTTTATTCTTTCAGCAGGGCCTCGTAAAACTAAATGCATCCATTCCGAGTTGAATGCGGAATAAGGAAAATAAAATGTTCGAGGCGTTTCTCTTTTTCTGTTCGGAATCGATGATTGAGTCTCTTGCTCTTCTTCTCTTTTTTGTGTCGTTCAATACGCCCACGTTTACTCTGGGCCTTATGCTTATCAGCATTCTTAGCTTTCGCGGAGAGGCATGTGCGAGTGAATTGCTTCTCCGTCTCAATTTGGAACTATATATGTATGAGGGCCGCTGCCGTACCCCTTTGCCATCTTATTTTTTATTTAATATTTCTCCCACTCCCCTCTTTTCTGCCACGTGCCCGGTTGCTCGCGTCTTTCATCACTATTCCTCTGGCTCAGTTTATTAATTCGGTCTTCCAGAACTCGGTCCCTGTCCGTAATCTTCCGTAATGTCCTCTTCCCGCAAGTCTCATTTTCTTGGTTCCACGGGCGGATTCTCCGTGCATATTGCCTTGTCTCTCGTGGTTTTCGTATTCATTATCTATGACTCATACACAGTTACAGTTCAGGATAGAATATTATGCATTAAAATAAATTGGTCAAGCCTTGATGTGGCCCAAAACAATCAACTATCATAAATGGTAAGCTTTTGAAAGAAAACGGGCAATTAATGTTTCTTTGCGAGGTGCGCAAGTAAGATTTGCTTAATAATTAGATCGGGTTCATACTTTCATATATTTCATTAAGTTGTAATTTTCTATTGTACCTATAAATTAATTATAGTCTCCTGCTAATGCTTTTCTCTTCTAAAAGCTGTCATTTGTAAATAAGCGTTTTAGAAAGCATTGAACGTGGTCAGAATAAGTATATGTGCATCTCAGTCACGATAAAACAAGTTAAATATCGAGTAATCTCGCTACTTCAATGACAAATAAATATTTATTCCATGCGCTGTGCAACGAATATTAATTTTTAAATTCATGAACTCTAAAATAAAGAAAGGATGGTGAAGACTTTGATACAGAGCTTAGCGACGTGTAGTTCGAAAACCAAGTCTATGTGGAAGAATGAGAGTAGGTTAGACTTTTGAGGTGTAAGCATGAAGAAAAGAAACTGAATTGAGATAAATAAAAACGAAGAAGCGTTGATAAGGTAGAGGAAGGGAGGAACTTGTTGGGTGGGGGCCGAGTTTGAAGAGACTGGAAAAGTGGGCAAAGAGGAAATTTTGAGAGGTAGCGGGATGTTGAAAGCTGCGAGAGATGAAAGAATGGTTGTATAACGAGGAAGAGAGAAGAATTTTGGGTAGAATGAAGGAAGGAAAAAAGAATGAATCGCTGAGGACGGAAATAAGGTTAAAGAAAACGCTGAAAATAAGTGCTCCGAGGTCCATGATTATGCATAATAGTGTACCGGAAATATATGAACCGTACTCTTAATTGGTTGCACACCTACTATGATAATGACACGAAGATTTGGCGAGTGATGATTCGTAAAAAACGAAACACCTGTTAACCTGCACAAAAATGAAATGTATAATAAGTGATACCACCCCGTACCTACTTTGTGTCTGGATAAGTAAATTTACACACACTGAGGGGGCTCAGATTTTCTCCTTGTTCAATCTTTGGTTTCTTATATAAATCTAGTAGCTGCTATCACACAATCTGGTTGCCCATAAGAACTTTTCCGCTTGTGAGTTCACAATTTTCCGCAACTCTCAACCGTAGTGCTATATCTACTGTCCAACAACGCCATTTCTCAGTGCTTCTATTGAGAAAATTAAATTAGTTACCTACTATGGGGTAAAATTACAGGACAAAGAGCGCCTTAGAATATTTAGTCATTCAACAAAATTATGGTTGAAGGTGAGCCATATCAGTATCTAGAGACCGTTTCTTAAATCATCTCTCGACGTGAAATTAGTGCTTACATTTCTTTATTACAAGCAAGTTAGACTCTATTTTTTAATAATCGGTCAAAAAAAGAATTCAAAGAGACTTTATAGGGGCAGGAAGTGGAAGCTAAATATTATAGCAGGAGAAAAAAAATAGTTTGAAATAACTTTCATCTTTCGGAAACATTTAATGAGGGTGGAAAGTAGCGAAAATATTTGCAGGACTTTGAACAAAGTCTTGCAAAAACAATGGAAATTATTTTCGAGAAAGATGGAAACACTGTTGGAGGCCCTGAGCAAAGACGTGAAAAGAAAAGTTTGGTGAACATGTTGGTGTGGGGCGAAGCTTTGTATGATTCGGAAACATTGGCGCTACGACAGGAGGATGTAAGAAAGCTTCAGACTTTGGAGAGGTTTAGGTTCGGAGAAGTCAAATTGGGAAATGTGGGATTTGGTGGGGGAAGATAGCAGACTAGTGAGGGAGATAACAAGATGATGTGAAGTGTGTGGACTGGGGAGATAATATCAAAGAAAAATGGAATCGTCTCGCCTCAAATTTCTAATTTATTTCTCAATCCAATCTGTGTGATCTTTCGAACACTAGTGAATTTGAGCTATTCAAACAATTCAGTTTGGCTCATCACAGATTGTGGGCAACACGTACTAAAAAGTGTGGAGGAAGAAATGTGCCTTCATCCAACGTGAATGTGAAAGACGGATTCCTTGGTACCAAACCTTATTAAAATTTCGTGGGCCGGTGCTGAGTTCAGCCTCGACTCCATTAAAGATGTCTCCACTAACTTTACAACTTTTCTTTATCGAGTCGGCGAAGGATAAATTTCCTCCCGTTCCGTCCCTTCTCCCGCCCACCTCCCGCTCAATCCAGGCTCTTTTTCCTCCGCATTGGTTTTGTCTTTCATCATCCACGCCAATCCGTTTGCGTTTCCTGCCATCTTCTGCGATCCCTGCGAGTAGCGCGCAAGAGCTCCCAAGGTCGGGAGGTTGGCGTGCGGGTGAAAGAGAGACCAGTTGCCTCAGGCCTTCTTAATTCCTAACCCCAAAAAGTCCGTCTGCCCACCCCACTTTCCCATCTTAATTTTTCTTTATTTCCAGTGCCCGCATTTTCCTCTTCCCCGACCTCTATCGCTCGTTCTCGTTTGTTTCCCCCTCTCATTTTTTCCATTGGATTACTCCTTCCGCACTACTTCCACAATGCCTAGTGGATGATTACGTAAGGCGACGATCTAATATATTAAGCCCCGTTTTTGTTAAGGTTGAAGCTTCTGAAAAGTTTCTTCGAGCCCGTTCAGAGTTCAGTAATTTTATGTGTAGAAACGACCCTAGTTCCCTAAATTATTATTCAAGTGGCATGTGATCATGTCTTCGATTAACGCCTTAAGGCTGCAAATGCAACATCTATTACGTAATTCAAAAACCAAATGCAATATTGTGTACTTCTGGCTGCAATAATTCTCTATCCAATCGGTAATAATAATTCTTAATAATAATCAAAACAACCTTAGGGTTCATTCATGGAATTCAACCATAATTAGAAGGGACATTAATAATAAAATGAAACTTAAAACATTCCTAAAATATTTTTGTAATACAATGTTTTAGTGAACAAAGTATCTGTAAGGTTTGCAATCGCGTTCTATCCTCGGCTTTGGCTCTAAATAAACCTGTTGACTACGCGACTGCAACTCTTTTAATCTTGGTTTATTGTAGCTCTCATTCTTGAAAATATTATGCGAGTTGAATGGATTTTAAGTTTATGTTACAACCCGTACTCAGTTCGTACCATTAGTTGTTTCGCTCTAGGTTTCGTGGGTATCCTTGATTTTTGGGTGTTTTCGGTTAACGATCTTTTTACCCTATGCATAAGGGATACAAACTTTCAAGCGTGTATTCGTCCTCCTTTATTAATTTTTGAAAGAAATTACAATATAAATATAAATAAAAATTAAATTTGTTACATCCTTCCTGGTTCCACTAAACTTCGCCGTCTATATCCAAGGAAGACTCGTGTCGTCGTAGTTCGGGGTTTTCCATGTGCGAGTGACGATGTTTTTATAGAAACTCGATTATGGAGTGTTAACAATTTAGTTGGGGGAAATTGATATACTATTATTTTTTTTCTAGCATAACAAATTCTCAGAAATTGGAGGCTAAGTTGAGACAACTTCGTCAGTCTTTTACACAATGGAGTGCTTCTTTCTTTGTTTTAGTTCGTTGCATTTACATTTGTATCCTTTTTTCACTCGTCCATTTTTGAGTTGGATGCATATGAGCATTCTATTACAAGAGACTAATCTCGCCCCGAGTAATGTCTATTCATCTTCCTTCTTTACTTCCCAAATTTTAAATCCTCTCTCCTTCCTACCTTACATTAACCTATTTTGCTCCCATATCGTTTGTGTACCCTCCAGCCATTCCTTTTCTCTCACCTTTACTTTTTACCTCCCATTTTTCATTCCATTTTTTATTCGGTCCCCAACCCCAGTTTCCTCTTTTCATAGTTCCTACGTATAATTCCGAAACTCTTAATTCCTCCCAGCCTCTCTACTCCAACCCCCGCCGTCACCTCCATCGTCATTTTAATTCCTTCATACTTAAGATGACACCTAAGTCGAACAAAAAAAAATAAAACAGCTAAAAAAATTAATTAATCGCCGAGAAACATAATTTCAGACGCAATGAAACACTAATGCCTTACATAGGGCTTAAAAGAAGTAAATAAAATTAAGCTGAGACACCCTGAAGTTCTGGGTTCTGCTTCTGTCACCTCAACGTGTTATTAAGTTTGATTCAAATATATCTGGAATAATCATTCGATCTTAAGACGTGCTCGCTCTTCTTTTCCATCAAAAGCAATTACTCAAAGTATTACTTTGGAGAAAAATGACATTTTGTTTAAGGTCATCATCCGAAGTTTACTTCAGACGTCATGTGTCGAAATAAAATATCGGGAGGAATTCAAAGCCAACAGAGACATACACTCTTGTTCTTCGCGTGATTAGATACCAAAGTCTGAAAAATGGTTTGAAAACAAATCACTCAATTCTGTCTATTCAAGCCACATCTAAGTTGGATAAACGCTTCTTGTGAATATGCCAAATAGAAAAAAGTACCGGGGTGGTCATTATTTCTCCATGACTAAGGAATTCAACCGGCTTTTTTCTTACAAAATATTCCGGAAAATGGTGGGACATTATCTTTCAACTTGAACTGGAGTCTGGCTTCTCAGTGTGATTTATCATGGCAGCTGTCACCATAGGCAGACTGGATTTTGATTGATGCTCCATGAAAAGCAAACTTATGTCGCCACATAAAGAGAACAAACAGAAGCACATCTCTGGATTCACTATTTTACACCTGGTATTCTGACTTAAAGTTTCATGACATAATAGAGTAAAAGACGGAGCAAGCTATTGTGGTAATGCTCTATTCAATTCATATGGGTTCTATTAACTGAAGGCTCAAGGCTTTTATTAACATGACCCCAGCGTAAAATGTTTTTGTTTTGTTGTGAAGTAACATTTCTGCTGTTCATAAATGTTAGTCATGGTTATATTTAAATCTATCGCTCCATCTGGATTATTGTCGCGGGCTAAAAAAATTGTCAAAATATTAATGATTATAGTGAATTTGTAATTTTCTTGTACCGTCTGGATATGGCTAACTTCATGTTCCAAGATTTTGTCCTGTGCTTTGTTCTGTCCTTTGGGACATCAATTATTTGTTGTGGTTTTGTTCGATCAATCAATCAACTTGTGATCGAACCGTCGACAGTCGGAGCGAACAAATGTGCATGGGAATTTTCGAATTATATTTGCTAAATGACATTGCGCGGGAATTAAAATTATAGAAATAACTGCAGTTTAAACCTAAGAATGCTTCGTGAAGTTTTAAAGAGAAAGGTCTCCAAACAATGAACTATCTAATGCTGGGGCAGAAAATCATAGCATTTAGGAATCGAGGCACGGGTCGGTTCCTTCAATTGATGTGTTTGTTAATTTGGGAGAAAATTATTTTTCCCACATTTTTACTCACAATCAGAAGCGTGTAAAACTTCCTCAATTTTTATCAAAAACAAAATTCTTCCTTGAGACTCTTTCAATTAGCCCGGAAGTTGTGGCACAACCAATAATTTCCCTTTTTTTCAAGTTTTCCTTCTCTGCCTGTTGAGAAATGAATATCTACACATATGAATGCCTACATGAAATGAATACCTACAAGGATTTCCTTCTCTTCTTCAGGTATATTATTTATATTACAAATCGCTAAACTGCGTTCTTATGGATACACATACACTGCATGCTAAAAACCTGTTCAAAACGTTAATTAATGATGCTTGTTTGTAATATTCCTTTCAAAGCACTACGAACCATGTGCAGAAAAGAATTTTCAAAACCGCCAATAACAATACAGTTACATACATTCCAGTCGAAAAACTAATTGAAACCGATTTAGCACCTATCTAATGTAAGTGATATCACATCAAGTGGTCGTTCTGCAGACATTGTTTTTATATACGAGGTGCATTCAAGTTGTAAGGCCTCCGATTTTTTCTAACTAATTATTCACCTTAAAAACAATGAAACTTGTGTT
>LYUA01000147.1:426043-447184 GCA_002093875.1 Calopteryx splendens
AAAGAGGAGACCGCTCCCTGAGAACTTTTGGTGGGCCGTGTAGGAAGTTGTAGGATTTTGCGAGAGAGGGGTGGCAGAAGTATGTCCCCCCTGGGCATGCTCCTGCCATATCTCAGCGCTGCGAGTACATAAAACCCTTTATCTAAAGAGGATTTGTTTTCGCAGGCAAAAATAAACGCCATGGATTAAAGGCTTCCGGTTTTTAAATGCCGTAATTAAAATAAATTCATTTTAAAATATACGGGAAAGTGTTGCAATGATTTATCGGTTGTGAAATGTTTCGCTTTTATGCTTTGTAATACTTCGCGCCTTTCGATCACGGAATGAATGGCATTTTTCGCAGTTTAATCAGCATTTTTGTACCATTTATCTCACCGAAAACATTGTTAGAATAATTTCTTGCTATGCCATTGATTTTTCAGATAAATTTTAGTTATATACAGAATTTCAATTATCTATACTTGATTTTCTCACTGATGGTGATAGTTGGTAACGATGTAATCAATAGTTCGGTAAATTAAATAGGTTGTGATTTAAAATATTTTCATGTAAATGTACTGTAGCTACCTAGTTTATTATAAGCATTCCACTTTTTCCTTTAAAGTAAATTTTAACGTATTATCCCACTAACGATAATGTCAATTACATACAAAAATACATGCATTGCTTTTTAAAAATAAATATCAATTTATCCTAGGGTCATGGTATTCTAATGGTTTTCAAGTAAATCAGCAGAAAGTGATAAGCCAGGAAGGGGCTTTTAATGCAAATGGGATATATATGAATAATATTTATCCCATTACATCACGCTATCGACCTTAGGCGTCTTTCATAGCGCAGGAACTACATAAAAACGGATTCAACTATGGTCTAACTTTTAGATAGTGATAAATTTCCAAGTTATAAGAAACCTCTTTAGTCAGATCTATTGAAAAAGCGACATTTTTGAAAATATTATCTATTTTGAAGATAAGGGCCATGCTTGGGTGACCATGAGACAATATTTACATACCTATTCAGATACCTTACTGCTCGCCTGATGCGCACAAATGAATTTTCATCGTAGAAAGGAGGCAACTTTGCAGGAAACATTGATCGATAATGGTAAAAAATGAAGACAGCGAAAAGAAACGAGGAATTCCGGTTCACATTGACTAGAAAATCAATTTAAGATGCAAGTTAAGGACTTTGTAACGTTCACATTAACTCGAGTATCAACAGGTGATAACATCTAATCACTTCACGGGTTTAATTATTCCTGTTTTCAGACCGTTTAGTAGGGAATATTTTAAAAGGTTTCTCTTCCTTCTAAAGACCAAAGTTTTTCATGAAGCGTGACTTCTTTCGCTATTGCAAAGTTTTCATTGCATAAGTGTATCTTCCATGAGTTTTATCTCGATTTTTATATTTCATTTTGCGTAGTTATATCTAACGGGTGAGTAAGAATATAGTTTTAATCTTTGTGTTCCGAAATCTTTTTGGTGCATATAGACTAGACTGAGGGGTGCAATAGTCGAGTGGGTTGACCTCTGAGCTACTAACCGGAGGGCCAGGGTTTGATTCCGAGTGACGCCTCTGGGCACACTAATGTTCACACAAGCTTTGTACCATTTGTTATGGTACCAGGTCATCCTGGGAAGTCACAGGTGATACAGAGAAAGAAACAGGTTACCCTACTCTGAAGCGTGAATTTCACACGCCGCGCCGTTGGTATTAGTACTAGTCGAGTTCTACCAAACCGACCTTCGGGTTGATTACTATGATTGATTGGCTAGATTAAATCACTCGATTAAATGCCGAGAGCTCTGTTCTAATAAGTTGTGTGTAAGCAACAGGTTTTAAACCCCTGAGTTGTATAGATTCAAAGAGTATGGTGTGTGAATAATTTCTGGAAAGGAAATTTGAATGTATACTTGGTACCACATTTTTCCACCGTATGATGGGTAATTAGCGTCGTGATCGTCATTATTTAAAAATCATAAGGGAATGCAAGTGGTGGCTTATTTCCTCACCAGTTATTCTCTTTTTGAAATTTTGGGACTAAAAAAATTAGTTTTTTGATGCGTAAAACCTGGATAAGTCTGAGAAATTCGTAAAACCCGGTGCATGGTAGTTCATGCACTAATTTTATTCCATCCTTACCCTAATAAAAATCGGAAGTGCTCTGCACAAATAACTGATTGGAGTTTTAAATAATTCTAGATAAAATATTTAAAATAAATTAGTCAATATGCGATAAATACAATTATAAATAACATGCAAATGGAAATACACCATGAGAAAACATTTTATGACTTGACTGGGATTCGAATCGTTGGGTTTTTAGACGATTGCTTGTGTTAATCATATCCGTCCAATCTATCTGAAGAGCAAATTTTCGAGGTAAGTGGCATAGTAGCTCAAGTAGATCGTTCGGCTACTGAACAGAGGATTCCGGGTTTAAGCCCTAGTGTTGCTTCTGGCCACCCTCAGCTTCAGCCTGTGATATCAGCCAGATCTGTGTGATGTTCCATTTATTTGGTCTTCCTGGGAAACAGCTGGTGGCATAGGGATAGGAACTGGTACCCCATACCCTGCATGAATTCCACACGCCGCCGTAGGGCTCTATGCGAGGGGAGCTTTACCTTCACCAGCCAAGCCAATTTTCGAGTTGATTACTATTTTTGCGAACTAGATCTCTCGGACACCCTTGCGCGCTAGTGCGTACAATGTTCTCTTGTGATATTTCCCTCGGGATTACCTACATGAATTTACTGCGAACATGTTGCTAGATCACTGAAGAATTAGTGATATCTCACTTAAAACACATGAATAGAATTATGGACGGCATTAGCTGTTTAAGGTAAGTTTAAAATATATTTTCAATCCTGAATTGAATGCCCTACAGTTTTTTCAGGGGTCTCGCAGGTTCATTGTCAGCTCTTTCCCATCCACTCGCATTTAGCATTTTAAATACCGAATTCCGCATCGAGATTTAGAAGTGGAGCTCAGTCCCTGAAATGGACTCATATTTTTAAAATATTTAATTGCGCTGCAAATACATTTTTATCAATACTGGATAAAAAACTACATTATTTCTTATTTAGTTCGTTGAAGCAAATATTTGACCCGAGATGATTAGATATACGCTGCCAAGAGGCTATTTAAAAATCGCAATTATGTATGAGCTTTTATTTGTACTAAAAGGGTAGGTTATCTTTAAGTTTTTTCTTGCTGAGCCTTTCGGTAGGTTTGCAATGATGATTTTCTATGAATACATGTTGCCAAATAGATGATTTTTTTCTACTTGGTAGTTTCATGGTATACGATATGTATTATAGAATAAATTTTTTACTATACCTCAAAAGAATAGACATGCTAATAATATTTTGTGGTATTGTAGATAATCTATTTTTTTGCTTCTTTTCAACACACTTATCTGGTCGTCATACTCACACACGTTCACGTATCACGCAACCACCCTGATATCGGTGCTTCACTGTGTTAAGTTGCAGTTTTAACAAAAACATTATTAATCCGCCATTAATATTGGTCTCACTGAAGCTTGAAGACATTTTTTTTCACAAACACTTTAATTTGATGCATGCATACGTGGATAAAAGAAAATAAATATTCGCACGTAGGCATATAAATGCTAAATAAACCATCGTTATGCATAAAATAAAGATTACAATTGTAATTATTTATGCATGTATTTTTTTAATGATCGACGATTGCATATTAAAAACTTCATTGGTCCTTAATATCAGTGAGAAAGAAACACGACTTGGTTTGGTTTGATGACGCCTCGGTGATGACGAGGACTTCTCTTCGCCCACCTATTCCCTTCTCTTCTCGCCCGCTTGCCTTTTGCGCATGCGGGTCGAAAAATGGGGATTAAAAAGGGAAAAAAATAATAAAACACACTCGTCACCAGTGAAAAGAGGTCGTTCATTCACTTCAAAACGAAAACGTCAAACACACGCTGAAATACAAACAAGCGCATATCGTCCCCAAAACGGACCATGCTCTTTGCCCCTTTTCCAGTTTCGTTCGGAGGAGGCCTTCAATTTTTTTTAATTCTACCATTAAATGGAAGCGGTGGCACTCCCTGTGTCGCTCTCTTTTTTTTTAATCGCAAGCACTTGCTCATTGTAAGTCGCTCTAGAGCGTCCAGTTTCCTCGATTCCCTAGCTTTTCTATCGATGTGGAAATAGTGAAGTGGAGCCCGTTGTTGCCATGTTGCTACCGTAGTATATAATATGATCTGCTTCTATGCTAGTCATAGGCCAGAGCGTGAGCTAGTGACGGATGCACATTACGCTGATATGCGTGGATGTATCTCTGTAGTCAGAATCAGATTTTTCTTTTAAGTTTAGTCAAGGTTGATCAGCCTTTCCTATCGAAACGAATAGTTCGTTAAGTTATGGAATGGAGGCCCAACGCTCCCTCGGTTGGTGGTTGTGGTGCATTTAGTTTTTGCATTAGCGACGTCTCTTGTTCCACGCACCACTATGTGACCATGTAGGCTCATCAAGGGAACGGAGTAAGACTTTGAAACCTTCCACAGTAGGGCGTTGTCGTACAATGTCACTTTGTCTTTATGAGGCAACCTCGAACGAAACTCTTTCCTTTTTAGGGTCCCTCCTGGGAGTGCGTCTTTGTCGTAGTCGAACTCGGCTTTATCAATAAAATACTAAAAACGTTCACACTATTGAGCAGCGTAGTCCCAGGAAATATTCACTGTTATGCATGCCAACAAAAATTAAAATACGTAGGAAGGTAGTCTTCGCGATATTAGGGGACAATTGCACACACGAACACCATCGACCCGTTTGAACTTCGGTAGTTACTTGTATTTCACATTAAGATTCAGTTTCCATTTATTGAGGAGGAAACTTTCATCTGTTCTCCGAGTCCATAGACAGAAATAGTGTAGCGCCTGATCGCCTAGTGTCGAATTCGAGTTCCACTCGCTCGAACGGTATACGAATTCACCCTTAAAAGAGTGATTTCCATGTTTAGCTTGACGCGGGATGTCCAACAAGGTTTTTCGGTTACGGTGGCTATAGCTAATGGAATCAATTTCCAAAATAACTAGTTTCACGAGAGAAGCCCGAAAGAGCCAGTAACCAGAAGTGGGTAGCATCAAAACAGCAGTCGTTCACGAGATTCAACCTGAGCATTATGAGATCGAAGAGTGGCAGTTCAATGGTTGAATTTATATTAAATTTTTAATTAAACCATAATCTCCTCTCATGAATTTAGAATATAATTAAGGGTGGGCACGGTGGTGGCTTCTAGGAGTAAGCATTTGGTTGCTGACTGGAGAGTCCCGCGTTAGATTGCGATCCGGCTAAGGCCAATGGTTTCAGATCGGAGACGAAATAGTTTTGGAAGATTCAAGTACTAAACCAATGGCGGCACAAGAAAAGGAAGAGTCATGACTCCATGTTGTGTACTACATGATCTAATGGTTAATTCAGTTACGGATAGAGCTCTTGAGGTAGTTGATATCCGCAACAAAATTATAGTCATTATGAATTATTGTATAAATGCTCACGTCGGGGATGAACACGCGATAATGGCTGAAGGAAATCAATACTTAATAAAGACGATAAATATGTAGTAACCTTCATGCCGCAAAATTATTTCTAGTTTGCTCATTAAAAGTTTAAATTATATTTACATTTCAGTTCCCAAATGGGGCTCTAGTATTATTGCTACGAAGGGTAACAATTATTTATAAGCTTTGGCTGATATCCGGTAATTTCGATCAGTTTAAATTCACGTATGCGGATTCAGACATTGCAAATGCGGGGCGGATGCTATTTTGGTAATGCCGGCAGTACTCTAGTGATGCAAAACCTTGCCAGGTATGCACGCCAACATTGTCGTGCCAAGGAATATGATAAACCTGGCATTACACCATCAGAGTTATTATTCATAGTTCCTCTCCGTGTCCAAAGGCCAAATTCCATCAATGAGAACTTCAAAAAGATTTTAATTGAAAAATGCTTTTGAAGAAATTTCTTTTAAAACTTTCCTGCTTTTCGTTTTTACAAAATTACGTGAAAAATAATTAGAGGACTCATTAAGAGTTTTTACTGCGAGTGTAGCATGATGAATGGAAAAGTAAATATTTTCGGATGAAAATATTAATTTTAAATCCCCACTAACTTTCAATTTTAAAGAGATGGACCATTAATAACAATGCATTGGTCAACAATAAACACATGAGGCAGCAGTTCCATCAAAGGCCCAGTATTCAGAAGACATGAGACTATGCTATAATTAGACTCTGTTGTCTCACTTATAAAAGCAACCTTTGGAACTTTTTCCTATAAATTGAAGTCATTCGCCAAACAAAAGCAAATATTTAATCCATGGCTCTGGAGGTCGAGTAATCTGTGCCCCTATGATTGAGGTGGAAGACGACGACACTGAAATGCTGCACTTCGATCAGTAACACTTGGTATCGAATGACATGATTCGGAGTTGATCATGGATCGATAAATAATAAATTGAACATAATTTTTGTGGAAATTAATAAAATGTGCCGCCATTTACTAACTGTGGGGCGGAATTTAAAAATTAAATTTGCGATACTTATCATAAATTAGAGGAGCTATTTTCAATTATATGATCTTGACGGTGAACAAAATCTTCCGCTCTTAAAGTCTGTTAAATGGCTTCGCTCTCGGTGTGTCTAATTTGTATCCCTCTCGCACTCCAGCCACTCCAACTGCCACCTCCGAAACTCAACTCGCCCCTCCTCGCTCACCGCCACTTTGAGCTTTCGCCTCTCTTTGGTCACCCCTGCCCTTTCGGGCCCGCCGTCACGAAACCTCCCCCTCGGGGACCCGCCGCTCAGAACCCCTCCCACGGCGGTGGTCAGACCGCGCCCTC
The DNA here is from genome assembly GCA_002093875.1 of Calopteryx splendens. Taxonomy (NCBI): domain Eukaryota; kingdom Metazoa; phylum Arthropoda; class Insecta; order Odonata; family Calopterygidae; genus Calopteryx; species Calopteryx splendens. Next base: position 432,932 of record LYUA01000147.1, read on the forward strand.
GTCACCTCATCGGCACCCTCTGCTCCAGCGGGATATCTCTCACTTCCCCCGCGGGGTTCCTCCCCACGCCCCCGGGCCCGCCCCTCCTCCTTCCCCTCCCACACAGGCACCTCCCCATCGCCTTGACCGCCCTCATGAGGCCCCTCATCTTGTGCACCACCTCCTCCTGCATGAGGCTGAAGCACATGGCGATGAGCGCCATGCCCAGCATGAGGTAGGCCGAGCAGAAGATGAAGCTGAGCTCGACGCCGTTGCCGGACGTGATCCGGTCCCCGGGGACGATGTCCCCGAAGCCGATGGTCGAGAGGGAGATGAAGCAGAAGTAGGAGCCGTCGAGGAAGTCCCAGTCCTCCCACTTGGCGAACAGCAGGGCGCCGCCGCAGACGTAGCCCACCATGATGGCGAGGCACAGGGAGACGGGCACGGTGACGGACTCGGTGGTGGCGGCTGCCGTGGTGCCGGTCCGGCTGCCGCTCCCGACGCCGCTCCCGACGCCGCTCCCGACGCCTCCACTCCCCACGCCGCCGACGACCGCCGGCCCCTCCCTCCCGATCCCGCCGTCCACTCCCTCCAGGTCGTCCGTGTCCTCGTCGTCCTCCTCGCTGTCGTCGTCTTCGCTGCTGTCATCTTCGCTGTCGTCCTCGCTGTCGTCGTCCTCCGTCTCGCCACCGCCTGCATGTCGTTGTTGTAGACCGGGATTTTGAAATTATCAATAGAAATGTTTGTTAGAGTTAGAGCATTTATTGTAGATAGCAGGATCTTGCTGTATTTCATTCCTTTGCTAGTTTTTTAAATTTTTAAATTAGATTTTCGCTCCTCGATAGACCACTGCATCCATTCAAAAAATAAATTTCCTCGTGAATAATATTTTTAGCACGAACACGTACCATTAAGAACGGCATAGCAGGCGTACCCTGTCACCATAAAAATGGTGCTTCACACAGGAAGTGTAACAAATAACGGCAGAAATATTTTTTAAATGACCTAATGGGCAATGCATTAATTTTGCATGCATATTAAATAATTTTACTATTAGTAGTGGTAGCAATGGTAAAATTTTAAAATCTCCCGAAAATGAATATCATATCAAATCATACCTTTAACACGAGACCATATTTAAGCAACATCAATTTCATATCCTCATCTAGTTAGCGTAAAACCGTACCAACCTGGAAATCTGCAGCTGCCCCCAAGCCATCAAAATGGATTTGGATTATATACCTATCCTGGTTATGAATATTTAGAAAGGTATCAGTAGGGTAAAACTCCCCTCTCACCTATCCATGAGGGAGATTAAGTATAGATTAAGTATATTCGGATTAAGTATAGATGGTTCCTTCACTGCTATGCTCAAGATTCTGCCTATAAACGTGATGGACCTAAAAATCTCGGTGTTTGGTCACAAAGGATTTTTCACAGATTTCAATCACCATTTGGTAGCGTATAAACTTTTCCCTCTACTGCACCCAAATACTTTGGGCTTGATTTAACTCGACTTACGAGTTCCAAAAAAATGAGGGGGAAGTAAAAGAAGAGATCGTCGTGGTAAAAAACTGTGCCAAGAGCGAGGGAAAGAATGAGGAAAGGAAATGTCATTTTAAACTTATAAATATTAATTTAATTAATTAGAAAAATAGGGTATGGTGACTGGGCGAGACAATTGTGAGGGCGTGATAAGGATTCGAAGGGGCGAAAGGGGCCAATAGTTCAGTGGTTTAACTTTTTGATGACCAATAAGGCGAAGGTATTCTTTTAGACTTTTTGCTTATGAAATAACTTTTACACTATTACTTAAATGAGGTAGATTCCATAATTGGTGGCGCCAAAAACGAACGGAAACACATATGCCACAATAACCTTAGCGCATCACTCCAAGTATTTTTACTCGAGGATTTGTGGGTCACCGAAGTAAGCCCTATTGGGTTCTCAATACTTCGATCACAGCAATAGCAATTTCGGCCACTAGCTATATTGAATGTAGACTCGAATGAAACCCTGGTTCAACCAGGTGAATCGATACACCTGGGAAGAGGTTGTAAAAGTTCAGTTGGCAAACAGTGCTTCTGATTGAATTCCTTCTAGAACCCGCTTCATATACTTCCATCTCGATATAGTTTTAGCCCAGTTGATTGATTTTTGTAATAAACAGGAATAATGGGTATCATTATGCACATTTTTTGCAATGCAGCCCAAAGTTGGCAAGTAAGAGTTTGATGGACATATTTTGTAAAAGTTTGAAGACTCTTCAACAAGCACTCACGCAGTTGCACGTCAATTTCGAGTTGACGGTCGTGTTGTTTGAAACGTTGAACATAGATTTACATATATTTCATAATCAAGTCTTATTCTTTTTATGTGCCAAGGTGCAGAGTATTTTGGTGAGAGGGAATTTTTAGCTCGGATACCAGTCATGTCCAAGCGTAAACTGATATTCCACATTCCGGCTGTATTCTTCGCGATTAGAAACGGTTTTAAGTGAAACTGTGGGTTGTACATTCTTAGCGATTTTCTGATTGAGCCATACATATTGCCTCCTGAATAGTTGGAAAAATTACCTAATTTTTCTGTAGCACTCCTGTTTTAATCGACAGATGTCTCGCAGTCAGAAGGGAGGGAATTCTGGTTTAATTACAATGCACAGATGGACTTGAAGTACCGGTCCCTTACAGTTGACTCCGAGGACGGCTTGGTTTCGGGAGCCCTACAGATATCACCCGACTATCTCGAAAGAACTTCCAGAGAATGAACTAATCATACACCACCGTGGTAAATATGTCGATATATGCAAGCCTCCTTTTAGACCATTAAACGTGGACATTTCTGCAGTAGTGATTGTTATGCACTCCATTTTGCCGGATTCATTTTCCAGAAATATTCTAATGGCCAACATCGCTGGAGTTAATAGCGAAATGCGAAGCTCGTGCCGTGGTAGGCTTGTGTTTGAAAACCCCAGTTCTCTGGACTGTTTCAACCTCCAAATCTGTGGCAAAAGTTTTTCCTAGACATGGTGGGGGGAGGAGAGAAGATTATTGGTGGAAATTCGATGAAAATAGTTAAAGTGGATGCTGGCCATTTTGGCGATGAAATCCAAAAGGTGGTGATCATGAAGGAATATTGTTTGGTAAGTTAGGTTGAGGTAGGAAAAGGTGGGGCGTGTTGGGCGGAATAGAAGGAAGTATGTGGCATTAAAAAATGGTTTATTGTAAAGTAGGGTTTTATAGGGTAGGGTTCTATATTTAGTGCCTCCTTAGGAGGGTCTTAGTGGAGCAGCAGTGTAGTTCTTGAGTTGACCCAAAACCTACCTTGAACAGTTGACTCCCTTTAGTAATAATAGTAAACCTAATTTAAAATATGAAATCGTTCCAAAAGCCGTTTACAATTTACACCAAAGCCAGCACAAGCGTGATTAAGATTACCTTTGCATATATGCCCTAAAAGATGCTATTAAATTTAATTGCTCCAGAAATACTAGAAAACGTTAGTCAGGAAAGTGCGTGAACAACATCCGACGGCCCAAGTTAGGATATATATCCGTGAGAGTCGGGAAGAAACCGGGAAGGCATTATCTGTGTTCCCCAAAAAATCGGGTGATCGGGGGCGGTGCCGAGATATCCCATCACCTCCGTCCATCATGTCCTCCTCCGGTGGCCAGGAATCCGCACCTGGCCAAACCCCTGCTACCTCGCCGCCGACGGCCATCGCCGTGCCGCCCCTCGCCGCGACCTCGTGGCTCCACACGCTGGCCCTCCTCCGCAGGGACGTGCGACTGGGCCGACGCCGCCTCGTGGAGCGGTGTCGACGCCGCCTCCGGTGCGCCCGCCTCCGGGGCTTCTTGACCCCGGGAGGCGAGGCGGTCGAGCTGTTGCACCACCGGCAGAGGCAGCACTGGGCATAGGTCCACTTGAAGCTCTTGGCGAGGATGTCCCCGATGTTTGAGAGGTAGAGGAGGAAGAGCGGCATGCCAGCGATGGCGTACAGGATGGTCGCGAGCTTCCCCCACTCCGTTTGTGGCGCCACGTTGCCGTAACCTGTGATGCGGGAATCAGAACGGATGGATAATGAATGGTTCGTTTTACCCGACTTTTCAGGGGTTATGTGTGGCGATAAGAGATGGTTACAGGTCGGAGAGCACTTACAAGGCCGATATTTTTATGTAAGAATTGTCTATCTGCCTCGGCTGTACCATTCGCCGAGTGAGTTCGATTATTTCGACAAAACGTTTCGGATCGAGCAACTAAAAAGCGCGATTTTTATTTGCTAGTTTGTTTGATCATTAAAAAATTCATAAATGTTTTAAGTAATATATGATTCTTTTGATGCTCGAAGTTCTGATTTCAGATTGTCTTCCACTGCAACTCTGTTGATGACAGTTTCGAAAGCGCTGATAGGATAGGTCATTCAAACCAATTTGGTATTATATACGGGGAAAAAATAAATCATTTACGAGTTAAATCCTGTATGTAGGTATCTTGGGCTTGAGAACATCTTTCTACATTCTGAATACTTCAGTAAGGAAAGATTAATTTTATAAAAAGGTCCCTGCGGGAAAGATTTGTATTGACTGATGCCTCAGCACACCCCCTGTCTAAACTCCGTAAACCCTGCGTGGTTTTATGGGTGCCAAGTCTCATGGGAAACCTCATCTGGCTGAGATAAAGGAATTGCAACCCTTGCCTGTTGTGGTGCGACCTTTACATGGAGTCTGATTGTGTGAATGGATTGTTCGATTGAGTGATTTTTTTGTTCGTGTGTTGTTATTGGAAAACCTTGACTGGGTGCCATTGGAAGCACGAAGAAGTTATACGCGGCTTAAACTTTTGAGAGAGACAAATGCATTTGAGTTTAACACTGACAAAGACAAAGTCATTTTTGGCACTAGCATAGACAAGTGCATTTGAGTAACACACATTAACGGAAGGAATCATTATACCTCCATATTACATTGGTAGACGAGGCCACGACGGGAAGTTGAGAGAGATTGACTGCCAAACAGATAGGTATATAAGGAATCCTTTTTCCCTCGCACTATTCGTGACTGTAACAGAAGGAAACACGCTCGGCAGTTTGAGTATCCCGATCACGATGCGTGATGCTAATAACAATACATTTCAATGTCATTAATTACTGGTGATATAACACTCCCTACCTCACGCCCTCACTGCGGCTTGCAGTCTAGTATGTAAATGAATCTTACACGCCTTTAAGCTAAGTACGAGGTGAGCTCACCTCACGGTACTCACCTCCGGGTTACTCCAGTGGATACACCGAAAATTAATCTGCGTAAGCTAGGGCTAGGATCCAAATTCACGGTGGTTATGTATAAAGTAGTTTTTAAATAACCTTAAGTACTCTATTGTTTAGAAGTACATATCGTATTTATTTCAATATCTACACTTGTCGTCTGAGGTACTACAACCGTAAGAATATGGGTTTATTTAAGCCCTTTTTCTTTAAGGGAGGCCATTTGCGAAACCACCAGATGTCATTCAAGCCTCTGAAGCAAGTTCCATGAATATCATTCATTATCTTCATGTTAAAGTATGCTGTACTTATACAGTTCATTAATTTATTCGGTTTTTAATTCCCCGGAACATGGCCATAGAAATTTTTACATTCCACTTTTCAAAATAAACTACCTATATGCTAATTTTTATTGCGTACACGTACAAGACTAAATACTCGAAATGTGAATTTGAAAATAAACAGGATTCTCTAAGTTTGTAACCTAAATATTTCGTAAAGAGTCCTTTAGGTTTTAAAGATAGATGTATATTGACGAGTACCTTGTTTTATTTTGCTTTGATTGATCGGTTTTTCCTTACCTAGTAAAAAAGGAAAATGGTCCTCGTTTTTTTAAACTCTCTCGCGGGCGAGAGAGTTTAAAGTCAAGACTTTGGTGTTTCAATATGACAAAATGAAGAACTTTATAAAGTCCTTTTAAGATAAAACTGTCGTAGCTTCTTCAAAAGCGTTATGGAATTTCAAATGCATTGTTATGTACATTTTAGCGTTTTTAAACAACATGTCGGAACGCGTTATCTTGGCACATATAAAACAAACACGCAGTTCCTACCATGGTAATATTTTTATCTAGGTTTACCACGAATCAAATAAGAGCATGGCACTAAAATTACCCTTGAATTTTATACTGGCTTCTATTTATTTCTAATTATGGTAGCGACGACAGCATATTGTTAGGCAGAAAAAAGTTTGAAATTTAATATATGTTTTCCATTGAATCTTGTTGCGTTTTGAAACGATTTGGTAGAACTTACGTGTTATCATTCTAATGAAAACTTTGGTTTTGTTTTCATTGAAAATATTTGATTAATTATTCAGAAATATTACTACTTTCCTACAAGTGCTGCCATCGTATTCAATACAACGTGCTACCAAAACGCAGCATACCTAACTATAACGATCAAAAGCAGCCCTAATGCGGGGCTGATTCAGATAAATTATAAAATTCATGGAGACCACATTATGTGTTCCTATGATTAATCGCTTTTCGGAGATTTTCAACTCAAAGGTGCATAAATAACCTGAAGGCATTAAAAAAAATAATTTGTGTATCTGCGAAAGGTAAATATTAAAATGAGAGCAGTTCTGGCACAACTAAACAGATAAATGCGCAAACGATTTCAATAGTGTTTTCAAATCAGATTCATCTACATTTCTCAAATGCATCAGTCAAGGATAGTTGGAGTTTAAAACGCTCGGGGACGTAATTATGGAGACACGAAATCGTTCGAAATGGACATATGAGGGTGGAAAAAATCTTACCTAAGGGGTTTGAGGTAGGAGGAGTAATAATCCATGACGTGAACGCAAGGCTCGCAGTGACGATGGGGCTCATGTCAACCAGAAATAGATCAGTTCGCAATATTATATATTTCTCCTATACGGCAGGCATCGAAGAAGAGAAATACCTAATCCCCTTTATTTGCGTAGTTTTTGAGATAAAAGAATCATGCATTTTGGTAGAGTCAAGCTGGAAAAAAATTCAAATGTATTTGGCTCGCGAACACTCTTCTCGTAGTTCTGCGAATGCACGATTCGTCAAATTGGATGGTAGGAATATTTTTCTTTTTTATGACAGTCGAAACGAGATTTTCATTTCCATTGCATTCGCGTTAATTTGCAAGTGGCAGGTTATACTACGAGAACAGATCTTTTAACCAGAATTGATACCTCAGTTCCATCGATTGGATTCATGAAAAAAATCGAAATTTTACGCCATAGTCATAAAATCTATTGCCTCCTAAATGATATCCTACATGGGAAAGTAGAAGGTTGGAAAGATAAAGAAAAAACAAATAACTTCAGATAGCGTGAAGGAATCGAAATGTATTGAGTTTTTTGGGAAAATAAGGACGTACCCGTAAACGGAATAATGATGATCTCTTTTGATGATAAATAGATGATAAAAAGAATGAAAGGTACTTTTCATCAGTTTTTTGTTTACATTTTTTCATGTTTATATCTGCCCTGGTAAAACGCTTGGTGGCCCCAGAAGGGCTCACCGCGTTACTACACAGCTATTCAACTTTTACCAAAACCGTAGTGTTTTTTTAAATTGTGGATACATGTAATTTTTTATGCATTAGCAATCAAGGAAAAACAGTTAATCCACGCCAAAAAAATTTTTCACGGAATTTTTGAACAGTATAATCATTCATATCGATGAAGTTGTATGTGGAAAATAATTTTAAGTGTATTTACGTAATACTTTTTGCTGAATCCTTAATGGAGAAATTCCATAAAGATCCGAAAAGTGCTGTTCGTCTCGAGTTTGTAAAAAGTATTTCATTGAAGTTACCTAAACATCACAAAATAGCTAATGGGAAAACGGCAATTCGTATGAGTGACCAAAGAATCAAATGATGGAAGACAGGGTTCTAAACGATACCGCATCAAGACAATATCAATAAATTGTAATCATCATGAAAAATGAAATGGCGAATCCGGTCCAGTGCGATATTGTATAGGCGCAAATTTGAAATATGACTAGAAGGGAAGGTTGAGGGGAAAGGAATCTTACCCTGTAATTAAAGGATTTATGGCTCTCAACGGACCCATTTTGGGGTGAATGAACCATTATTTACATTACCTGGAAAATGGCATGATAAAATGTGTCTGCATTTTGCTCGCCCAAAGTTAAAAAAAAAGCAGCGGTGAGCATTTACAAATCGGGCGCGATCGTTTTATGCATAAATACGTACCTTTCACGCCGTTACCTTATGGGTTAGGCAAAGTCAGAAAAGTGTGATTTTAGATTGTTACAGGAAACTTACTCCTTGTCACTAATTTCACTTCTCTCTAATGCCCTTTTCACTTCCATATTTGCTATCCCTATTCTTGCATACGTATTTCGCCTCCTTCATATTCATACACTGTTTCATAAATTCCATTTCGTTACTGAGAATTTAAAATATTCCTCTCTTGAGATGATTTCGCACCACATTTATCCATTTATAGATCTACATCTTTCTCTTAAATAATTTAATCTTCTCTCATTTCTGTTGCAATCCTTACTTTTCCGTAAAAATTTTACTTTCCTACGGAGAAGTTGAAATTTAAAATCATCTACACGGTGGTTTAAGCAGAAAATAATTCCTGAATGAGCTAATGCTCACTCTTTATTGGTGTATTTATTATTGTCTTTATTGTTTATAATGTTCTTTATTTTTTGTAGATATTTTTCTAAGCAGAAATGACAATCACACCCTGGGTAAACAACCAGTAGTACTCAACTTAACTACTTCTGTTGGAGTAGAATTTCGTGGGGGGGGTTCATTAATCAAATCACTCGCCCCCCTGGCCCACTGCCTCTCATTGCAATTGAATTCCATACTACACATTCACCCCATCACACAGGAAGATATACGACTCTCGAAGTGATCCCTTTTTACCGATTGTGGTGATGACGGTGAGGGAGTAGAGGAAGGCCCCGGAGAAGGACCACTGGCTGGACACGGCCACCGGCTCCTCCTCCGTGCCATCCACCTCGCCGCCGTCGTCGTCGAGGACGAGGCGCCTGGGGGGCGGCGAAGCGTCGAGCCCGTTCTCGAGGGCCGCGTCCACGACGGCCTGCTGCAGCGCGGCCACCTCGGCGGCCGCCAGGGCCCGCCACTCCGCCTCCGAGAACACGTTTAGGGCGCTGGTGGCGTCCCACAGCCTCCGGACGACGCGTCCGCGGGCGGTGGCGACGGCCGCGGCGCCCGCCCCAGCCGCCCCTGCCCCCGCCGCCCCCCCTTCGATCGCCATGAAGATGAAGGCCCCCGCTATAGCGTAGCCCACCACCAGTCCCACGATCCCCACGTTGCTGAACATGAAGGCGACGAATTGCCGGAGGCAGTCCTTGACGCGGCGCCACCCCTCCCCCGCGCCGCGACGTCGCCGTGCCCGCGGCCTCTCCATCGCCGTGGAGACGCTTCGGGTCCTCCCAGGGCATCACCGGCCGCGGAGGGCTTAAGACGGCCGGTGTAGGGGCGGTCGGAGGGGTCGGCGTCACGAGGCGGGGGGTCCCGGCTCGAGGGGCGGGTAGGAGGTAGGCGCGGTAAGAGCGCAGGGGGCCGTGAGGTTTCCATGTCCGGGTGCGGCGACGGGGCGGTGGTCACGTGACGGAGGTGATCCGCGGGGGCGGGGGGAGTAGGCCACCCTTGGCCACATCCCAAGGTGGGGAGCGCGGAATGCCTGCAAGGAGGAGAGCGTTGGGAAGTTTAGCGATTTATTCGAATTGCCATTCATCCACTTAGCTACAAGTGATGTTCATGAATACGATTGGCATTGGTTGGCAAACAACCGTTTTTATATCTCATTGCCTATGATGCCCAATATGATTTGATTTTTTACCAACATAAAAAGCTGAAAGGCATGCGTAAACTTAGCTATGGGCATTTGAGCGTAAAATTTTGTTAGTCCTTTATCGTTTATGTCCAATAGACAAATTAGAGTGAACAGTGTAAAATGAGTACATGTGAGTAATAAGAACCTGTCATAGAAAGCATTGCTGCAAAAAATACGAGTACATAAAATATGAGCTTGCTAGATATTAAAAACACTAAAAAGATTTGAAATGTACTAAGCGTATTTATCTACTTAGGGAAAATACAAAGGACAAATACAAATAAATTGTAGTAATAATTTTAATAGAGCATTGACAAATAAATAACACCAATTAAAAATACGTATAATTAAAGGTCAAATTCAATTTCAATTAAAATAGAGTATTAAAGAAGATATAAAACCAATTAAAATACATATAATTAAAGGTTAAACTACATTAATTATTTCTCTTCCCACCAAATTAATGAAATAATAAAAATATTTCAAAATACTAAATTTTATTCCTGTATTACTAACCCCACCCTTAAGTCGGTCCATCCCCGTCACACTGGAGAATTTTACCCTTGCAGATTCTTGGTTAGCGAACGTGCGATTTTATTCCTTATTTAAAAGTGATATATCACCATGTTTAATTGTGTTTGTAAAAATCCTTATTTTAATTAAAAATACTCTCCTGGCATAGAATATGATTCAAGAATGGAAACTTTTCTACAGTCAAAATAATAGGATTATTATTGAATAACTTGCCAAAGCGTGAGATTTAAATTGCTATTTTTTCCTGCAAAGAACATTTTTCATTCGCAAACAAATTGCTATTCGCACCAGCTCATCTCGGGATTATCGAAATTATCATTGTATGACTCCATTATGAATACTATTTATTGATTTAGGAGTTACTTTATGGAATCTAGTGATATCCATAGTGGATAATGAAAAACTTTGTACAGTTTCAAACTATTTATAAGAAGCCCCTTTTTTAATGTGTCACTTAATATGAAGAATTCATGACGTTGCAACCCTTTGGTTGCTAAATAATAGTCAGGAAAGGAATAAAGGAATAATTATCAGGAAGTTTTTCATTTCTCACTATTCTTATCGTATGTGTTCACCATGGTTGAACTTCGAATTTTATCTTTAAAATGGCATTGTATAGTTTTACTTAAACTGAATGGAGAGATCCGTCATCAATATGAAGATTGCATTATAATCCGGCGTGCCTATTGCCACAAATCCAAATTTTATCATAATCTGAATTTTCGAAAGGGAAGATTTGCATTTTGAATGACTAAGAATTCTTCTGTTTTCAACCAGGTTCGGTTATCCTCATTAATGAAAGCTAGCCCCAAGTCAGATTTTTGAGATGAGGGTATGGCTATTATAAATCATCAGATGAAACGAGAATCAATATGTGCACTTCATTATATTTGTAAATGTTAATGAAATTCCGCGGTTATTTCCCTCATTCAGAAAGGTATATTCTTCACGTATTCCCTAATAGTCGAATTATGGAGATTAAATTTAAAAGGTTATAAAAAATATATAATCCACTATTAAATCTCAGAGTCGAGTCCGATTTTTAGTGCTCTGTTGTGTCAATTGATAAATCGTCGGAGTTGATCGTTAATAAGAAATGTATCGGTCAATATGCTGAGAAATAAAGAAGGCACTCTAACTCCTTCTTACCTAGCGTATACTTTTGAATTTTTCCTATAGATATGAGGAGATAAATACTGGGTGAAATCCTGCACGTTATTGGCTTGATATTTAGATGTAGGATAATAACTAAATGAGTGAACCACGATTATAGTGATATATGTCTAGGGTAGGCGCAAATAGCTGGGATTTATTAGTTCACTGACCCATCCATGAAAGGCAAATTGAGAAATAGCGTATGAAGAAATTCTCAGTGAAAACACCTTTAATTTTTCAACGTAAATGCCGGCGTAAACTTAATAAAGACGAGCTGAGTCATCGCGTTTGTCCATCCTATTGTCGCGGATATAAACGAGTCCAATGCCAGACACTAGCCTATTGTGTGGGACAAAAAAAATATCAAGTCCACGCAGTTGAATCATCGTGACTTGGATCCCTGTTTTCTAGGAAACTCGACCTTCACTGTATTCCTCTCTCTCCCTCCCCTTGTGCCGACGTCGCTCTTAAGAAATATTTTCGAGGACGTTTATCTTCGGAAGGTGAAGGCGTCATAGCGGTGGAATGTCGTTTGCGTCAATGAGACGAGCGACTTGAACCTGAAAGCATCGTGAAAATCCTGGAATTTTGTCAGGCATGCACGCTGAAAAGAGATCTTTAATTGTTTTCTCACTCAATTTTTTTACCTGCGTTTATTTGGAGACCAGAACCAATCGTGACCAAATACGACGATCTCTTAACCAACGACTACTCCCTTTCTGGTGAAAACGTGGTGTAACAATAGGAGGGTATAATAGAGAAAGAAAACATCGATTCTTTCGCAAAAAGAGCTCGATAATAGCTAAAAATCGGGAGAGAGAATCGATGTTTTTACAAAAAGTTTTTTGTTGTATTTATCAATTTTGTGCCTCCGTATCAACAACCATGTGCTTCTACAGGAGGGACGTAACTGTTGATTTCATGAACCTCTCTTCTCACTAAGCGAATAGACACATTGAGGTAGCGTCATATGAAAGAACAAATTATCCCATTCATTTTGCGTGTCTTTGCGCAACTGCTCCTTTTTTGTTCTTGAACAATATTCTCGATTGATGAAATCGCAATAGCTATTCTAGTCACACGGTTAAGCACATTCTAAGGTGAAGGAAATTAAATGGAAAAGTAGTCTACGGACAATTCTGCGTGGTGAGTCCGTAATAAAAGACGAAAACAATCATCCCAAGGATTAACGCCTTCCTCTAAGAAGCGTAATGAATTTAATTCATCAGCATCGAAAGCAAGGAGTTTCGAGTCGTGGGCCCGGTCGCAAAGCCATATCTCCTCGACTCTAAATAAGTTAGCATTGTTTTTACGGCGACTGGCTTCCAGGGTTTTTTTTCCCGATCCAATCCCGCTAATGGCACTGGCAAGGGGCCGTCTCATAATCATCTATACGAGCGACGGGGACGGGAGCGGGTTGGTCACGTACGGTTGCCCTGGTGCACGTGAGAGGGAGGGGGCGGCCCAGTTCTCTTTCCCCTTTCCGCCTTCTTCTTTTCTTTCTCCAGACCCTTCCACGACTACAAGGGGGGGGGGACTTAATACAAGGGCATGTGTGCTGGGAAGTTCGAACTTATCATCATTGTGTGAGGGAAAATACAAAAGGGGGAAATTTGTTGGAAGAAACAAGCAAAAGGGGGTTAAGGGGGACAGGCTCGGTCGGTAGGAAGAGGCTGGTTTAAAGTTATAGAACTGGTTCCAAGAGTCGGAAAAAATTGGTCTTTCAGCGGGCGTTCGAGATGTTGGGGAGGTTTTTAACACTTTCACGAGTTATTCATGTAGAGGCGGAACTTCTACTCTAAATTTAAAAGGTATTTAAGGAAGAAATAGTCCTATTTTAATCTAGTCGTTGATTCATTAAAAAGACTCAATTAGTAAGAGTGAATGTAGGGCTCATATCACGATGACGAAACGTGGAATTCCGAACCAGGCCCAGGGTTCTAAATTCCACCACAAATGAATTTGACCGCAGTAAATTATTAAAGTAGCGACTTGAGTCCATCTCGAATGAACAGGGTGGAAGAAAGGTCCCATAGTGCAGGGATTGGCCTCCTCCCAAGATAGGAACTTATGCCTAATACATGTAGATACGCTTCAGTATTAAGTACTTAGGGTTTTTGGAAAATAATTAGCTCAAAATTATTTATTTCCATGGGAAAGTCATCAGATTTAATAAGTACTTATGGAGAGATATTTTCACATGGAAATAATTATATAAGGCCCGACTTTCACTGAATTTATAATGTGAAATACAATTTGAAGGCATGCTAGCAAGAACAACCGTGCTGAAATAATTAATAAGTGAATGAAAAATTCTATATATTTTGCTGTGCTTAATTTAACTTGGAGGGGTTTACGAAATTATGAGGCTTAGCGTTATTTTACCTAATTAAAATACGTTCTTGAAACGTCGAATCATTTTTTCTGTCATTTTTAGTAGCGAAATATGAGCATTTTTCGTTGATCCATTTTGAAAATCAGACATGCATCCAACCTTTATGACTGTGACATGGTGTCATTATGTCTATGAAAATTACGATACAAAATTTGGATCAAATTTTCAAGCGTTTTATTAATTTCTCGTGTCCTTTTTTTCTCCAAAATTTCATTCTTGTCATCAACTGTAGTTTAAATTTTCGCATAAAGAGTAGAGAAATGTTCTAATGCTCTCAATATTGCTATATCTATATGTATATAATATTATTATTTATATAT
>LYUA01000147.1:553316-564122 GCA_002093875.1 Calopteryx splendens
TGCACCTTCCCCCACCCCCTCCGCGCACACCCACCCCTTTCATCTCCCTTCCACTCCTTGCGTCTGCTTTGTTACACTGTTACTTTTGTGATCTTTTTGGAAAAATTTCATGTTAAAGCGCTGAAGATGGAGCGAGAGAAAGAAGGGGAAAAAAGAGGAATCGAGCGTGCCTTCTGGCGTGGTATTTCGCTTTTATCCGTCGAGTCATTCCATCTCTAGACCTGGTTCGCGCTGATTAACCGAAAGCCTTCGGTAGACGCTCCTGGAGGAAATTGCTTTTAAGAATGTCTCCCTGGCTTGCGCGGTACAAGTGGAAAATATGTTAATTTTTTTCCTTCGGGAAAAAAATCAGTAACCCCGACGTGAAAATAAAATGCTTTATTTTAATTCAGTCTTGCGTTTTTTTTTTCTGAAAAATATCAGTCGATCAGAAGGCTTGATGAACTGAAACTTAATTTTGCAAATGGCTGTGGGGTCGGGTCTTATCGAGTGTTAATATTAATTCACGAGTCTTGGATGCTAGGAATTTCGGAGGAACATAAAAAGACTGCAGACTTTCTTCAATCATTGGGAATTCACGCACGTCAGATTACCATCGTTGGTATGCATTAGTCCGCGCATTGGTCGACGTCGGCGTGAGTTTAGTTGTGGTTAAAGGATATTTTAAGACACTTATTTAGCAATCTTTGGGGGAAATTTGATCGAAATTGGAACAATTAGGCACTTCATGGCCCAGCGGTACCCTATATTTTGATTGAAAAGGAGGAACAACCAAAGTTGATTGGGCCAAACGTTTCCGGGAGTTGGGTAAATAAAATTGAAGCATTTTGAGCTCACCTACGGATACTTACGTGCCGCGGAAGCAGATTATATCCGAGGCAATTCACGCGTGATTTAGCAGATGTATTGCAAGTCGCGAGTCGAGTACGGAAAAATTCCTTTTGGGGGCCCCGCAAGAGCAATTATTTTATTCGATAAAAAAAATCAGACTTATTTTTTATTCATAACAGAATTGCATATTTTTAAAAATCTGTAATCAAGCGTGGCCCGCATATATACTAAACAGATGAAAAATATGAAATTCCGGAGAACGTTTTGACCTCCGAGTTCTAGTTGCACCTATGTTAAAATAGTAATTTATCATGTGTAGTTGCGAATTTTATATTTGTGCAGGCATTGATTGGACACTACTCTAGACTGTTTTCAAGTAAAACGATTTTTGTAGCAGGATCCTCATTCGTAAAATAGAGTTTATCATGTGCGGTGTTTTTTATCATGCACGGTTGGAGTTCCATGTAACCAAACTGCCTCCTCTAGCCCACCTCTGAACTCGTTCATTAGGTCTCCCAGCATTTTCGCGGTGGCAATTTGTGAGATTTCACTGTTAAAAAAAATAATTTTTCGCAGTTTTTCGAGCAAATTTTTATGCATAGCAAACGATCGCCTTAATACTTAACTTTCGATCCTTTTACTCACCTTCCGCTTACAAATGTATATTAATGAAAAGGCTCACAGGATTATTTGAACAAAAAAGATGGTGTTCTTACATATTTATTATGCAGTAGCCCGCGAGCATAAATTTTTAAGATGTTCTTGCGATATTAAAATACATTAAAATGTTTACAACTACCTATGAACACAAATATACGGTCAAAGTTTTCAAATAATCATAAGCACCTTGCAAGCTAGCATATGAATGGAACTTGTTGTTCACCTATGGTTCAAAGTTTCTGTCAAGTGTTTCCTTTTTTGTGTATATTAGACATGTTTGGATAGATTAGAGTATACATTATTAAGAGAGGCGATATATTAGAATCTAAGAAAACAATTAATGACCGCAACAGAATCCATTTTTGTGTAATAATATTTTTTCCTGTTATTGTTGATTTATGGCGTTGTTTTGTAAAAATTATTGTTGTTAGAGTGTCTGTTGTTGCTTTCAAAAGCGGGACCTCGAGCTAACCGAGTCTCGAATAAATTATCACTATCACACATTGTAGATAAAATGACGTGAAATAAATAATTCAAATGTCATATTGCAGCAAATAATTCCTTATATCGGGAAGAGACTACTCGGGACATCGGGAATCGGGACATCTATTGTCTCTAACGCATTAAATATTATTGCTGTGAGGATGAGTAGAGCTGATATATAATATCGTATCTGTTATGAGCATTTAGATTCTATTTCTCTTTTCACGATTAGTTCTCTCGAAATACTCATCATATAGGGTAATAATAACCCATCCCTCTTCATAAAAAACCTCAAAGACCAAATATTTCATTAATTATGATAAATTTATTTCTGTAATTCTAAAATATCGGAAACAGGTACAGTTAGGATCTTGCGTTTTTTCTGATTATAAGTGTCAAATTAAGACCGTTTCCATTTGATTTAATAGATGTTAATTCGGAATTTTGTTAAAACATAAAAAAACTGTGTTGCGTAATTTTAACGTATGGTGTATGTGCATTACCATTCAAAGATAACTGCTTGGATAATAAAACACTCAAAGGAATGAATATTTCATGGGGAAGCTTATTGTTCTGAGTATTGATTCCCGTTATTTCAATCTCTGTATCATTAAAAAAAGTAGGCATTTGTAGAATTGATTTTATATTTCAATGTTGTATGCACATGTATGTTTATTTCTCCACTGCTTTGAAATCCCTACTCTGAAAAAGTATTGAGTGTCAAATAATAAAAATCATATCATGAACTCAATACATACCTAACCTTAAAGAAGAGAAACTAAATGAAAATAAAGGGATGTCTGTGCTTGCATTTTCCTGTATAATTATAAAATCTAATACATGAAACTTACGATATTTTAGAGAATATTCCTATTTGCTGATTACAACCATAATTTTACATACAGATACATAGCAATTACGATTTACTTGCTTTATTAGCTAACAGTTCTTGGTAAAAACAATGCCGAGACACTTAAGGTTTTCATCAACGGTTTCTAAATGAATCATTTATGAAAGGAATTCATTTTTAAAAGTTGCTTATGATGGATTGAATTACTTTGAAATTAAAATGTCACAAACATTTAGTTCAAAGAAGAGTCTCGGAGATTTTTATTTTCTACAAATTTGCTATTCATAAATGCCCCTCAAATTGATGCAATTGTTAGGTGATAAGTTCCTAAAAATATTTTGTAAACATTAAGGTTTAGGTAAAATATACGATGCAAAGATTTTATAAAACATTGTATCTATAAGGCTAGATCTAATTTGTTACGAACTTTGAAGCTATAGCTCCAAAAGTGATAAATTAATTAATTGTCTCTCAGTAAAGTGTCACTTCCGATCCCACCCGAAAAATTTGATCAATAATGATAGGCTATAAAAGGTGTTGTACTTTTAAAAACTACTAGAAATGCTACGGTCTCCTGAAAATTAATTCATTACTCTAAACTTGAAGTATAAATACTTCCTTTTCCCAATGCCTCTCACTGAATAAAGCCTAACTAAAAAACAATTGCTATCACAGTCGGAGAAACCCAGCGGGAAATCATTTATCCCCCTCCACTACATTTTTCACGACTCAATGTGGTACTCTGACTTAAAACATTTAAATTCCGAAAGTTTTAAAGAAACTCTAAGACAACAAAAGATTTAAGCATTTCATCTTTTTTCTTATAACGAGTGGTTTCTATGGCTTTGAGCATAATCACTGCTGGCTGGTGGCACCAAGCATGGAAGTGCGAATTACGTTTTTGTAAATTTTCAAATATTTGTGGGGCCAGAGAAAATAACCATTGCCTGCCGTTTAATAGTAATCCGAGTTGGAAGGGAGATACACACACACAAGGATAAAATGATAATTTCTGAGAAGGGAATGCGTATTAATGTTCAGATTGAGGTTATAACATAGAGGCGAATGGTTTACACCACAGTCATCAAACACAGTGAATGGTGTCATGGTTACAAGGAAGGGGATAGTTCTCGCCCTTGTGCCGAGCGCCAAGGTGCGTGAAATCGTGTATTCAAGTGGAAAGGGAGTCAGTTCCTTCTCCTGTAAATATAGTGCCCAAAATCACGCAGCTTTCGTGTTCAAATAATGGAATCAAAGAAAGAAGTTCAGTTTATCATGATAGATTTGAACGTTTTTACTCTCTCCCACCTCCAGGAGTCAGTGTGGTAAATTTATGATTATTCTTTTCCAAAATTCGCGATGTTGCAATCACCTCAGTACCGACTATGCTAATGTCCTATGAAAACCCTGCAGCGAATTACATCCTCAGAAAATATAAAGTTTGTGTAGTAGCAAAGGATTCTTGTGAAAGTGGAGAAATAGAACCACCCATTTAGTGAAAATTGTTTATTTCCTTTTATTTCCGTCATTCATGTTCGTACTTAAATAATTGATGTACCCAGAGCACGTCCTCATTTTGCTCATTGAAATTTCGCACTGGGTTGGTCATTATTATTTTCGCTTTTTGCCAGTCATTAATTTTTCAAAAAAATAATTTCCACGGGGCATCCACGATATTCTGCTCCCGTCGACACCACAAAATGTGCGGATTCGTCGTTTCGAGAGAACTCACCCTGCGTCCCCCGTGATGGAAGCAACCAGCATGACACTTATGCGCTGCCAGTCAGGCTAGTTTGGCTTTTAGGGGTGATGGTGACGTGCAGAGAGACGCAAGAGGGAGGGTGAGTCAGTCGGTCGGTCAGTACCAAACTAAGATCACGCTACGAAACGTACCGCTCGACGGATGGCTGCGTCAAATTTTAAAAATTAAGTGTGAAATTGATGCAGGCAATCAATGGTTTCCGAAAACATTTTATACGGTATGAATTTGTTGAGGCAGTACCAATCATGCGCAGTTTTTCCAAGTCATAGTTGTCACCTGCTGGCAGTAAAATAAATTTCAAGCGATTTAGAATGTCGGAGAACGTGTTTTTAAATGTTCAAAGCACAAGAAAATGGATGATTTTTTATTCTGTTTTTCCCTGCCGTCATACCGATAAAAGCAAGGTCGATTGATGTTCTAGTTAACCTACAGATCTCCAACATTCGGGTCTCATGATTCGATTCAAACGAGTGCATGGCAGTCTTAGTCCTCCGGTTCAAGCTGTTTGAATTATTTGGAGGACGAATTAGTTATCTTGGCAGCTTTTAAAAATGAGATTTTATTAACATTATTGGTGACATAAAGCGAACGCTGTTATTGCTCTAGTCAGCCACAATGGAAACTGGTCGAGCAAGGTTTCATTCTTCGATGTAATGAATTCGAATCGTTAAAAACCGTCATGATAAAATAAAAATCGTTACGAATCTGTTTGCTGCTCTGAGTTTAGAGTTATAAAAGGAAATATTTGTTATTTATTGAAAAATTATTGACTAAAATTTGATTGTCAGTGTTCAATCATGAGGTACCGCTGGTGATACGTTGCCCCATTTAGATTTAACGATCAGTGATTACTAATATAAGTGCAGAGAAATACATGCTGGCCTAGAGTTATACTTTCTCTTTCAAAATATTCAAGGTCATAATTGTCCCACTTCTATTCGAATCCCCATCTCTTTTTATAGGTGGCATCACACAATTCACCGTTGGGTTATTTGCCAGAGTTATTAAGTTTGTTTTAGACGGTTGCGGTTAAACTCATCTTACAAATATTACTGTTAGCGATACCTACATTTTACTTTTCTCTGTCTTGAAAATGGAGTTTATAAAAAATGGAATATTATTTCTTTTTATTTTTGCGTTACAAAGTATCAAATGTGAGTGGTAAACTTAATTAAAATCAAAATCAGCCAAAGGCAATGGTGAAAGCCATTCTCTTTCAAAGAGCATGAAGGTAACAAGTAATGATTATGTGAATGGAACTGACCTGATTATTCTGGCACGTAGACACACATTCTTTACCTTGCCCGAAGCACACGGTATCGAAATTGCCTCACGGGCAGGTATTTTTGTGTTATGCCACAAAAATTTTTATCGACTCTGCTTCGGCGCGAGGAGTCCTCATCACTCATGTGGCTTGAAAACAATTTGTCGGAGATACTCGGAGATTCAATTACGCCGTTTGAAAAATTGAGCATTTGAACAATGTTGCGTCCATCTATTGATACACGTTGACCGTTTTTTTGGGGTTTATAACAATACATCCACTTTTATGAGTTTGTGGCCTCGTTTATGAACTAATTTCACCCAGACAAGGTTCATGTAAACTTGCACAAAGCTCAAATTTTTATCCTTTTTAACAATTTGCTATAGGTAAAAATGTGTGTAACCAAAGCTTAAATCCTCAGAGAACTGCTCAAAATTATTGAGACTAGAGCATTTCTTTTTAAAGAGGTCTTCTAATAACTGTTGTATGAAAATGTATATGCATTAATGGAGGTATGAGAAAATTAATGGAGTAAGCAACTTTATCCTAGATATTAAAAGGAAAATGTAATAAGAAAAACTGAGAAAAATATGAGAAAATCTAGCAGAAGAATAGCTCCAGTTTAGGGGAGACATGAAGATGTGGTAAAAATGGTCAGGAACATAGGAAAATTAAATTTTAAAATAGTAAAAAGTTTGAGTTTATGTTTTCTGGACCTAGAGATTAACATGGTGAAATTTCTGGATGGGTGAAGTATTAGCCATGAGGATAGGGTATAAAAAACAGGATCGGTTGTCTTAGGTCATAGTGTGAGACAGGGATGTCGCTTGTCGCCCACCCTCTTTAATATATGCTAGTAGTGGAAGGGTGAAATACGTTGGATTAGTTGATGGCATGGTACTCATAGTGGAAAATATGGTAGATCAGTAGAAAAATTTAAAAAAATTGGATGGTCTGGAAGAAAAGTACGGACTTAAAATATATATTTAAAAAAATACATACGTGATAGGAGAAGGAGAGACTGAATTGGTGAAAGTATTTGTGAAAGTTGTTAGATAATAATAGGTGGAAAAGTGTAAATATCTAGGTACGAGAGTAATACAGAACTTGGAAAAACCATGCAGTAATGAAGAGAAGTCAGGCCAGATGATTGGTAAGACCGAAGGAGCGCGGACACCTACGACCTACACAAAGAGATTACTTATGATGATTTAAGTGGCAGATAATCGAAGGCAGAAATAAATTGTTTGAGTTATATAATTAATTTATTAATGCATTTAAGTATAAGCAAATTTCCCTGCTAACTTTCTCATCAAATCATGTTTACGTCATTGATGAAACAGCTTATGTCGCTGTAAAATATAAGTGACAAAGGAACTTAGCAATTTAAATAAAAAGCGAATCACTTCTAGTGAGCATACAATTTTTTAGTTTTATAATTTCAGTAATAATTTCGTTATTTAAAAATGAATGACTACAAAAACTTTATTTGCATGTTATAAGATTTATAGAATTTGGTTTATTAATGAGTGATAATATTTTTTTCAGTTTCTTACCTGAGTCTCGACATTAAAAAAATATATATTTCAATGAGGAAAACCTAGCACAATGTGCTTTTGATATTTTGAAAACCACCATACGAGCCTATGGAAGGGGGTGATGGGATACTAGCCAGAAGAAAATAAGTGCAGCCAGAGGAATCACCTTTGAAGGTTAGTTGTACTATGTTTAATAATTATTAAACTCATGATTGATATAAAAATGAACTCAACTATTAGTAAATAATATGATTACATCATTATAAGTTAAATGTAAATTGTGAGCGGTAGCTGGAAATAAACACTTTAGTGAACTTTCTTCTCAATGTACTTCCCTAAAGGATGCACTTTTTTGCCCTAGGCTATTTCTTTATTCGACTCGTCATACCTTCAACCTCCCTCCATGCTGCTTAAAACTTATTTTCATCCTCTTCTCCTTTTATCTAGTATTTTCCCTTATATTAAAGTTTTCAACGTCAGGGATGTCAACAACCCCTTTAACCAATTTTGAAAATATCTTTAAATTTCAATTTCCTCTCTCTCTATACACCATATTTTCCACTTTTAATTTTTATTCATGTCCATTCTCCACTCCTTTTTTTCCCATCATTCTCCGTTCTCAGATCTAATAATCCTCCAATCCACGCTCATCTTCTTTCTTCAAATACCAGGTTTCGGGGTCAAGCAACGTTGCGATCCATATCTGCCAGCCTCTTTTAATATTTTCTTTACGTCTTTGCTTGAAGGAGTCCCTACTATCGATTCTCTCATCTTTGTAAATGCTTCTTTTTCTAACTCTTCTTCCACGTACACCCTTAACACTGTCCCCCTTTTTGGTCATGATGATGGCCACGTACATAAACTCTTACCCCTGCTCTACTCTAAGCCGAACTACTTTCCTTATTCATTTGGAGAGCTACATTAGGAGCGAAGAAAGCTCCTGGAGTCATTTGCAGCAATGGGATTTGCCGTAAAAATTTTCCTCACTCATCATAAATCGAAGTATATTTTAGCGTTAACAATCCGCCTTTAAAAATATGCAGTTAACTAATCGCATAATCTGCTTACTCTATGTTATAAATACCTTGTTCACCAGGCGTAGATAAATAATTTGGCTACTTAAAGACTGGTGGATTGACCACACAATACGGTATATTCCTGATTCCTAATTTTCTTTTATTGTTTATTTATTAAAGTTTTATTTTCATAATTTATCAATTGAAGCTGCTTACACCGAGCATGATTAACCTTTTAATCGCTATAAACTGAACGGAAATCTTAATTAATTTCTGCGATGTATTGTGGGATGAAGGGTTGGTTTACTGGTGGAACAGAGGAAGTATATAGAGGAAATGCTAAGAATACAGGAAGGAGTGGCTGGAATATATATTGCGATGTAGCGGCTTGTTGAGGGATATTGTACGAGGGAGATGGGTTGCTAACCGCGGAAGAGGGAGGAAGAGAAGGGGCCAAATAGGACGGCTTGTTGGGGGTGGAGATAAATGGGGAGCCGATGAAAGCAGAAGGGCAGAGCAAATTCCAATCACATGTCTTCATTACTCCTTCAGGTTACCCATTAATGTTTTTTTGGAGCCGGTTCCTTTCCTACCTCAGCGTATTTCGTAAAAAAAATAACGAGGGAATGTGATTGTGAGGTCGATGGTACCTATAAACACAAAACCAAAATAGAGCTTAGTTCAGACCCTCAATCGGTTCCCGGTAGTAAAAAGATACCATTTTCACTCTGTGCGTCTCCACGATCCCCGCCTCACCTCCCTCCCTCCCGTTCTCCCCCGTCCCCCTCGACCCCGCGGGGTCATGCCAGGGCATTCGTGGCATGTGTCGGGGGCGTTCAGTCAGTGGAAGACGTGGTGACGATGCACCTGCGGTGAAGAAGCGACAGTAAAGGCAACATGATAAAAATGAATTTCCGAAAGTAAAAAAAGAAACATTGGGAGCGGCTCACGAGTGGCGGAGGAGATGCGAGAGAAAGGGAGCGAGAGACAGAGGCCGACCTCCAACTTGACCCATTCGATCTCTGAACCCTCGTCGGCCCCATTCGACCCCTCAAGCCACTCTTTTATTCCTAGGGATGTAGCAGGAGAGAGGAACAATGCAAAAATGAAAAGGGGATAAAAGGGTGGTTGAGAGAGAGGGAGGAAGAGAGGGAGACAGTGGAAGAAAGAAAGGACGAGAAAGGGTCGCAGGAGGTCTGCGTGGGTGGAAACCTTTCCCACCATCATCCAGGGCGGCATTCCTTTTTTTTGCGGGGACGAAGAAGGGAAAGGAGGAATTTTGGCGGCGGACGGGAGAGTGCCCCCGGAGGGAAGGAGACAGACAGACAGATAAAGAGAGACGGCAAAAGGAGCGTCCGGCGGCGGCGGAGAGGGGGAAATCCAAAGGAAAATATCTGGATGGAAATAATTTTGTTTCCCTCCCTCCTTTCGCTAAACGCTGTGAGCACTTCACTCATTCCTAATTAACATCATTAATGAGTGACACTCCAGCCCCATTTCGGGAAAAAACTTGTTATGGAAAGGGTCACCATCTTTATTTGACCCACCCAGAAATTTTCACCTTTTATCAACACGTCCACTTAAGTATCCGAATGATCAGTGGGCCAGAATTCTGCCAAAGCTCGTTCAGGAGCACAATTACTCATGCAACTCTTCATTTTACGGCTCCAAACCTCTTACTTGTGGTAAAATCTAATTTTATTTATTTTGTTTTTGTAGTATAGATTTTATCGCTGTTTACTCAATTATCTTTCCGTTCAGCAATAGTTACATATGCACATACGTACACTATATTATAAACAAGTTTACACGCAAAAAGTGGCATAAGGATCTATGAATCAAACCAATTGGAACTATTCAAGAGAAATAGACGAAGGCTTCAATGTCGTAAGTACATATTATTAAGTAGTTACTATTGACATAAAACTCCGCTGCAATGGTAGCAGGAATGGTCCCTCTTGGTTCCGTGCACTGCATAATTTTTTCCCACATTACTCATTCTAGTGTCTCAAATTATCTTGAATAATGCAACATTATTTTTTGATAAAGTAAATAAAGTTTCGTAGAAAAATACACGAAAAGAGCAGTGGACGTAAAAACTTTAGAAAACCATGCTTTTGAGGACCAAAGACATACATAAAATCAGGAGATATCAGCTAAAGATAGTAAACACCCTGGGGTTTCTTATCCCCTCATCGCGTTATTTATTCAGAGAATTATTCTTAACGCATGAGTAGTCGAATGAATAACATTTTCTGAACGCGGAATAAGTATTCGTAATGAATCGCAGGTGCAAATAAACAAAACACACAGAATCAACCAAAAAAAATCAAACACAAAAATGTGTTTCTCGTGGCAAAGTGGCGAGATGAGGAAAGAGAGAGACGGAGAGGAGCTGGGTG
>LYUA01000147.1:564681-581716 GCA_002093875.1 Calopteryx splendens
GCGAGGTAGGGGGGGGGGAGAGGGGTGATGGCGCAAGCGAAAGGAAAAAGAGCGGGCGGGAAATGAGCGCGCCCCCACGCCCCCTCCTCTCCTCATCCCACCCTCGAATCTCCCCCACGCCCCCGAAATGGGCAGCGGGCGAAGGTGGGGTGGAGTGTGAGAGGGAGGGCGGGGGGAGACGGTCAGCGTTTCATGGAGGTTGCGAAAGCAATTCTTCGGCACAAGTGCCACTCGGGTGATGCAGTGGCTCGTTCCACGGGAGGAAGGGAGGGTTCCGTGGGCCGTGGGGGGACACCCCCATTGTTCCCTTTCCCCCCACTCTCCTCGATCCAAAAACTACCGCCCCTACCTCCACTCCAGCGTGGACTCCGTACGGGTCCCCTTATCCTCCCCCCCCACCCGGCCCGTCCTCTCCCCCGGATAAACTTTCACCCCTCACCACTCCAAGCCCGTAACTTTATCACGGAGATGGGTCGTCGAAATATTTCGGGGATTTAATCGAGTGGGATGAGAGGATTCGAGCATATCGTAAAGGTATAAATACGCAGTCTATCCACCTGGGTGTGTGAGGCGTTTCGACGTTATTAGTTCCTGAAAACGAGTCGTAACTCACGACGGGTTAACCCCTCGTAACCCAACGGTCAGGCTCATTTCACAATATTTCAAAATCAAATGGAGCATAATTTAAGTTTTGTGCCGTTTAAAGCAGCAACGATAATCGTTATCATCATTGGTTAACAATCCTGGAATGCGATTGATTTATGTTTTCACTTGATTATCTTTTCCGGTATTCCTATTTCCTTGTTTTCTTCTCCCAACCACTCAGCATCCATTTTAATTAGATTCACGGTTTTAATTAACTCGGTACCATCTCCACATTTCTCCCCGTCTAGTTTTCCTTTCGAATAATCTCTCCTTTTAGCTGTTTTACTTTAAATTATACCCTCCTAATAGTTCATTCCTTTCCAAGAAACGGTGCTTGTGAATACATTTATATCGAGTTAGTACAAAATTTCCTTCACAAAATTTAAGAGGTAAATATACTCTTTAATACTACTCTTAACTCTTTATGTTTTTATTTTTGTTGCTAGAAGCTAATCATAACACTTTACTTGACATTGTTATTGATTCATTTGTACCTACATATTTACTCTTCGGGTCATATTTTGATTATTCCATTGGAAATTAATTAGATTAATTTCCTGATGATCGGTGTTATTAATACATTTTTGGTACAAGAACTGGTGTATATAAACAAAAGTATTTATGGCAAAATAAAATCGTTAACAATATCACCAGATAGAGAAGTATTTATTTATACCTTGGAATCAACAAAAAATGAGCATTTTTTTTAAATTGGTTCCATCTTATTAGGAGTAACATAGAGGTTATATAAAATGATATATAAAGTCTATTGCATGGTTGTAAAAAGATTTTTGAGCTTGTGGAACTTTGGGGCATAGAATTAAAAATTTTCTGGCTGCAAAAATATTTTATTGACTAAGTTTTTTCATCCGATTATGAGTATAATTCTGATGTAAAATATTTTGATTATTAGACGAGATAGAAAAAAGACGAGAAGGATTCACTTCCCACCATTGTAATTATTTATTAAATCGAACGGATAATTTTACCATGTTCAATCATGGCTGTCCTGAATTTTCCATGTGCAAAATCACTTTTAAAATTACATTATGTGTTTTGCTATAATATTTTTCCCCACTGTACCGCCAAACTAACTAATCGTTAAAAGCTACAGAGAGTCCAATGATCAGTTAGTGCAATCACTGTTTATTTTGGTCTGAAAACAATTTGAGTATCGAAAAACAGGCTGCAGAGTATACAGGATGTGCAAAATAGGTATTTATTATGCAAAAAGTGAGAATTTCTTGTACAATTTTGGTGAATGAAGTACCTACAGATCGTATTTTCAGTAGAATTAAATGGTCAGCGGAGATAAAAATTTACTATAACTTCATTTCATGCTGTTTTTTCCCTTTTTTTGCCAAGATACTTACGACAAAAAGTAATGTTAAAAATGTTTCTAGGCAGAGGAGTACTGTCAGTAGAACGGTACCTCTCTCTACCTGGTAAGTTTTGCAACAGAAAATTTTTTTCATTAGACGCTAGATAGGAGTATGGACGCATTCCGTATGTTCTACTTTAGTGGTTGCCTAATGCTTGATAGTATTCACTAATGAATGAGCGTGTTGTCATTTAGAGGAGTGTTTTTTTATTTTGCTCCATGCTATAATAACAAAGTCAATTGGATCGGCACTTGAATGCGCTAGGGAACATTTTCTAGGTTTCCTAAGTATTCAAAAACCGGAGATTCCAATTCGGTTCCTTTATGACTCCTTTCATCATGTATTCAAACTTTCCACTAGTTTCCTTTCTTTTTCACTCTTGATCATCATCTTTAGGCCACTCGTAATCACTGAAAACTGACGTCATGTGCCACATAATATCGTATTTCTCTCAACCGATTGGAGAATTAATTTCACTTTAACGACATTGGTATGTGCAAAATAGTCCAATTTTCATGCACATGTAAGGAATTAATTAGCGTATTTCATACATCTGTCAGAGTTATGTTTGTATTTTCGTTCGAGGAAGAAAAAGAAAAATAAAAAACCTTTTAGGAAAGATTTAACGTCTAAGATGACTTTAATATTATCAAATATTTCTTGATTTGACGGTTTGTTTATGCATTTTTTAAACATCCGTTCAGCACTATAGGGTCATCTTCGTCGTGGCTGACAAATACTGGCCTTAAAATTTGGATGCAGAAATGTTTAAAGCGCTGTACAAGCGAAACAGTTGAAACTGGTCAGTTTATCTTGGTGAATTGTGTACTCCCGAATCTAGGAAATGTAGCATTGCCGCAAATGATTTCATGCCTTTTAATGAGAGTGAGTGGTGGTTTATTTGGTGCGGAATGGTCAAAGCGGCCGGAGTGCCGTAAAATGACCAGTTGTACTGAAAAAGATCTACTCCCAATCCTTAGCTCGTAATTCGTAATTGCGGGCTCTTAAGAATAAAGGCTTTTGGACCATTAAAAAAAAGTATCTTTGTATCTTTTTCAAAGTTATTTTCATTATTGTCGAAGGTTATTGTTCATGAAATTATTTAACTTGCATCGAAATTTTTCTACGCAATTATATGCGCCAGTAAAAAGGAAGCGCTTTTCTATTAAGCGTCTTTTTTTAAATACATATTAAAGGTAACGAACTAAAAAAAAATAATTGGAATAGAAAGATAAGCAATCGAATGAAATATATAAAATTTTAATCTATACTAAATTTTATATGGTACGCCACTTTTTATATTTGGCTCTTTTTCCGCCAGCATGCTTTACGATACGGAGACATAGCAGTGGAAAAGCCAATTATAATATAAATAATAAAGGCAATTTATTCACCTTTCCTTGGAACATAATCGCCAAATCATAGACATTGTGCGAGCCATAAAATTTTCTGAAGGGTTGAAGGTTTGTTTTACATTCTATAGGTATGTTAATTTTTGTATCGTCAAGGCAAGCGATAATCTCTTTATTTCACGAATGGATGAACCATTTAGGATTGAACAATGGCGGGTCTATGAAATTATCTCGCAGACAAGCCGGGTTTTCTTATGCATACAAAAGTTTTAACTTTAAAGATCAAAGTTCCTCCTTCCTTCTGCGGTTTGTTGAATGGCCAAACTTCAACTTTCGGGGACTTATTAACGTCTTTTATCTCATGCTTTGGGATATTGAGGCAGCTCTTTAACTGGGCTCCCTGGAGCTTTGATCTTTTCAAACAATAATTCACTTGACAGAGAGTTTATGGGGTTTAAATTTTGGTTGAACAATACTAAGTGACTTGGTTACAAGATCACTTCAATTATTCTTTGTCAGCGTTATGGAAATTTCACACATTTTCTTATACAAAGTGTGCCTGTAGTATTATTTGATAAATTTTAAATATAGAACAAGCTTCATCAATGTGATCCCCGAAGAACTCTGCGCTTAGCATTTTTGAATTGATTGAATGCCGAAGAAGATAAATTTATAAAAGTGCATCTAAGAATGAATTTATTATAATTTAAGAAACTCTTTTAGTGATTTTATCTAAAATAAGTAATTAGCAAGCAAAACTGTCGAAAAATATTTACTTTCGCCTGCCTGCCTGCATATTTATAAACATTCATCATTGTTTCAGTGGATTTTTTCTAGTCGGCTTTTTATAGAAATACGAACAAAGTGCGTGTAGTATATTTTCCTTCGAAAACAATTGAGGAAATGTTTGGTAAATGAAAATGTGTTGAAAGTGAATAATAAATACCATTATAACGTATTTCGAGATTAGTATTCCTCTTCGATTTAATTATTATATAATCCCACTTTACTTTTTGAAGCCTTCATGTAAGGCTTCATAAAATATAAATTTAACAGTGTCAAGAGCGTGAGATAAAGTTTCTCGTCTCTTTAAGAGTTAATCCTCCCAGGGAAATACAATAATATTTTCATAATGTCATATTTTTATTGCCCATTGGCATTTTATGCCAAATTTGGATATGAAAAGTAGTTAAATATTTGATAGGACTGAGGAAATAGCTCTTCCAATGCACATACATATTTATATTAAAACTGTTGAGATTTCTCTATTGAAAAATTTTAACGAATAATCCAACATATTTAAAAACTTTGCCAGCGTTTATAACTTAAAAAGAATTATTATGATCTTCCAAAATTTACACAGAAATAATAATTGAATTAAAAGTTCACATCCCTTTAAATTCTCTTTCCACATCTCGTTCCAGTGATCGTTCATCCGATAGTTACACATAAACCATGGGAGAAAGTGGAGTAGGTAGGACCATTAATATTAACCTTCATGACAGCGGCATCGGAGAGTCTTAAATTCAAAATAGGATGCCTCGGCTTTTGAGAAAATTTATCGCTAAATGCCTATTACCCTTTCCTCTTCAATTCCCGTATCTTTCGATTCCCTTCCATCGGGTCGTTCTTTTACTCCTCTCTCCTTGCTATGGGCTTATCTTCCATCGGAGATTCGAGTATAAATGGTGTGAAGAATGTTTCCCGATCTTTCCTTGCTTGAATGATCTTTTTCCGTTTCGCGGCATCACGCTCGAATATGAATCACCTCTTCCAACTGTTGCGATGTTTACCAAGTTGGCTGTGAGAGTGGAGAGTAACTTATTATCCTTTCCTACTGTGCTCCAATGTGTTATAATATTATAAATATAATCTTTATTTATTTACAAGTATATATAGTTTAAGTATATACTATTCAACATAAAAACGAATTTGCTTAAGCATAGATAACACTTAAAGAAATGGTAAACTCTTTACTACTCACGAAAGCAGCATGACCGCGAAATGTCAATATATTTATGAGTGTTCATTTTTATGTTATATCCATGTTAAAAGAGAGACGTCTTTTTATATACTTTGTCTCGCCGCAGTTAAGCGCATTTCCTAGTGCATTGTGCGATGCTCTTCATTCATGAATACATTCATTCAAAACATTATTACACCTCAATTAAAGAGACACAGGTATGCACATTTGCACTCCATTGTCACTCCTGATGCATAATTACCAAATACCACGATTCATTTAACGTTCACACAGTGAGCGATTTTTGAAAAAATATTGTTAGTAAAAATATTTTTATGGTCGCCAGATATTTGATTTGAGTTTTCATTGAAATGTGTGCAGTGGGAAGTGAAATATTTTACCAGTTTTCAAAAGGTACCCACTCTAATTTTCCTCGACTAAATAACGCATATTATAATTTAATGATAATGATTAATTTGTTGTTTATTGCGGCTTCATTGTATTTCAGGCTTCTTTTTTCCAGTAATTGTAAATCCTTAATGATAAATGCAAAACATTGGTGCAGTGCATCTGGTGAATTCTTTATAAGATTAATGGGATCCAATGGCTAATGATTTCGTGCAAAAGATAGCCATATGTTTGTAGATATGGTTTCATGCTGAAAGCTCTCATTATTTTCACAACTGGCAAAAGAGTATGGCGTTTTCCTCCCGTCTAAACTAATTGGGAGATTTTCGCTACTTAAAATCCATGTATTTCTTTCCTCATTAACATTTAATTTTTGGTCATTTAAACCTCAATACGTTGCTTTTCAACGGAATGGGACATACATTTTTCGGTGTATATCATTGAAGTCGGAAAATTAATAGTAGAGAAATTATTGCCTAGAAAACGTGCGGATATATTTTTTAATTCCCCTATACGCTTGGAAAGATGAATAAAATAAAGTTTTCGGTTCACCTGCCATTTATCCTTTCCAATTAAGGCTAAGTACTACATTGTTACTTAATGTACATTTTGTCGTAGGAATTAGTTAATATAAATTAAATGCTATCAAAACTACAAAGTAGTAAATGATATGGCAATTATATTTTATAAATTTACTGTAATAAATATGTAATTGTTTCTCTCATGACCCTCGCGTTGAATATGATTCCCCTTCATCACATATAGCCGAGTAACTGTACATCTATACATCTCGTCGCGTATGGCTTACGTTCCTTTCAGCGTAAATTAAATAAATTAGATATGCAGAAAAATAATCACTCATAAATATTACCGAGAAGTCGAAAGATTGGAATCCCCAGATACCGTAGAATTATCACGTACTTGAAATGATTTCGGAGAAAAGATACATATGATCAGTTGACCTGGCAATATGTTGAGTGTATATGTTTCAGTTGACCTGGAAATATGTTGAGTGAATAAACTCAAAATGCTGAGTTGAATGATGCAGACTCTCAAAACAAAACTGATAACTTTTTAGTCCGTCGGCATTTCATAATTTTTATCAAAAAAATTTATTTATTTAATGGTATACTACCGGTTGCGGTAGATTTTTGATGGACACGAATGCTACACGGCAAACACGACAATACCATCGCAGCAACTAATACTATAACAGCCCGTCCTCAATTCCATAGTCTTTCTGCCTCCCTTCCTACCTCGCTCGTCGAGCATTCTCCCCTCTTCACAGTCTTCAACTATTGCCGCTCAATACGCCCTGAGCCCACTTTTCTTCTCTTCTCTGGATTTCTTCCAGCAACCTTCTCTCCTCCCCTAACATGCCCAAAACTTCTTCGTTCGTTTTCCTTTCCGTCCACTTCACTTTTTCTATCCCTTTCCACACTCACGTCTCAAAAGCCTCCAACATATAATTGCCCTTTTGCCTCATCTCGACCATGTATCCGAGCCATACAAAAACACGCTTCATATCTTCCTCTTCACTATTCTCATTTTTACGTCTTCACCTGAGTTGCTTTTTAACAATACACACTCCTTTTTAAAAGCTTGTTTGCCTAATGCAAATATCCTCTTAATATCGCGACCATATTGCACACCTTCGATGAAAACACTTCCTAAATTACTAAAATATTTTACCTACTCTAGTTTCTGCTCTCCAACGCTAATTTTTATCTTAGCCTACTATGGCGCAACGCGTACCTCTACCCTTCATAAATCTAAACTGATCCTCTCCCATGAAATCCTTTTCCCTCTTCTCTATCCTCTTGTTAATGATCCTAAGTATTAATTTTGCTGTTCTGGATATCAAACATATTTTCCAGTTTTCCTCACATAATGCTGATTTTTCTTTTTTTTTGGGATGGGAATGAATACTAATCGAGCAAAGTCTTGGCCACATTTTATCCTTATAATTGCTGCGAATGACACCATAAAATCTCTTACATGTTTTCCTCATCCCTTGAGTAATTGTGTTGGAATTTATATCTAACTCCACAGCTTTGTTCAATTAAATTTCATTCATTCATTAAAGTTCAATAAAATTCAATAATGCCTCCTCTTTCACGCTTCTTACATTCTCTATATACTAGTCTCTTTTTTTTTGTTCTAGTCTTATTTTATATGTACTTGATGTGATTTTCCCTTCCCAGACTTAGTAGCCCTTTTTAACGCGACATCATTATTTAAACGGCCGCCCCACTGGGGTCAAATACCTTAGCAGCCGCTCTACCGAGTAACAGACGCTGCGTGGTTTGCCTTCAGTCTGTCTCCTATTTTTCTATCTATTTGACACGGGTGGCCCTACTAGGAGCGATTTCCGTTTCTCCCACAAGAATCACTCTAGGGTTCAAGATAATCCAAGCCCTCCCGCCACGTCAAGGCTCATGGGGAGGAGAATGTGCATAAACCAGCTTAAATATTTTCATGCCAAATACATGCATAATTTAAAACGCTAAATTTTAACATGTGTTTAGTCAGAGTATTTTAATCCAAGAGATAATGTTTTCATATTTTCTGATTTCATGTGTTTTCATCAGCTCCATTTTCCGTTACTCTTTCATGTCTCATCCGTTTCTCTGAAAATTTGGTGCTAATAATTTGTGAGCGTTCTTTCTCATAAATACATTGCGGGTTGAATTCCTACGGATCGATTTAATCTGACTATTATAAATAATTCCCTGTTGAATTGTAAAATTTGACCCCGGAGCGTATAATATGGTGATTTATACATTATCGTAATACTCTATTTCATAAAGAAGCAAAGACTCGCTTCATTAAGGATTGTTTCATTTTTCGGAATTTTGGAATCGGTATCCCATCAAATGGATATCTCTCTTTCAGGATTAAATAACAAAATATATATTTGAGAGGAAATTCAGATTTCTGATTGACATGAAATGACATCAAAATGTGGTTGAAATTAAGATCAATTTTCTCACTCTGAAATCGCTCGTATTTTTGTGCTCATCAGCGGTTGACTCCGCTCAAGCAAATTTCTGCGGTATCTTACGCAGTCCCTCTGAATTTTTAAATTTCATTTCCAACTCCTTCAATGGTTTATTATGGAGACATAAACGTCATCAGAAATAAAATAAATGCATATGATATGTGACAGTTGACTTTCAGATACTCCACTCCCCACTTATGTTTTCAGATTATTACTTTTTTACTAAAAAAAGTTAGTTCTAAAATTATTATCTTTATTATTACTATTCTCCAAAAAAGAGTTTGGGGAAAAAATACATACTTTATTTCATTGCATGAGGACGCACGATTCGTAAATTTTCCGCGCGAGAGAAAGTTCATCAAGGGGTCTACTTTTGTGAGTGCTCGCGGATTTGCATTAAGGATTCACGAAGACGTTCTCTGAATAAGTTTGAAATTTTGGTCCCACAACAGAAATAAGGAACTCAACGTATAGTCTCAATGTTTAATTTTCATCTCCTACGCAGTGATTTCATTTCCGTTCAATTTAACACTATTCACGTGTGGGTACCGATATTATTCATTGAAAACCATTTCATAATCAGGCACGGATTTACTTTCTTCGAAAATGTCGGCAAATTGTGTCATGACTAATAAGTATTCATAAAAACGGCTCATCGGATTTTAATATGTATCACTTCAGCTTAAAGCATGTTTCAACCTACGTTATAAACAGATAAAATATACATTTTTTAAGTTTATAGAATAGGAGGTCTGCGTTTCGACAATGAAAAATGCACCCTATTTGTGGCTGCTGGACGAAAGTCGTGGGTACACTGGCCTATAAATTCGTAACTATTGCACAAATTGAAATGGATTTTTGAATGAATATGAGTTTAACTGTTTTAAATACATATGAAATGTTTTAAATCATATATCTTGTTTCGATTTTTTAGTTTTTTTTACAATTTACGAGTTCATATTATCTCCGAAAATCGAAACCGAAACGCAGTGGCGTGGGACGAACACTGTTGGCTTCAGGTTAAAATTTTTACCGCAAATATATCAACATTATGAAATTTTAATTTGTGGAATACCTTATATTGAATTTTATACTTATTGAAGATCGGAGCCATTTTTTAAGCGAAAAACGGCAGGAATTCCGTTCGAGACGTTACCTTATCTGGATGTCCGCATCGAGGGGTTGCTGCTGAGTAAAAGATTTTTTCAAATAATTACGTACTAAGGTTCTTCGTAAATTTTGTTAGCTGCAAAACAATTTTACTCATATTAGGTGTTCCTCAGGGTAGTGTCTACGGTCCCCTTTCGTTTCTTCTTTGCATCAACGCCATTTATACGGTAGTTATAGTAAAATAGTAAAATTCGATTAATTACTGACAACGCAGTCATTTACAGAGATATTCGGTGTCCCGAGGATAGAATAGCATTACAGTAAGAGTAGCATTGCTGTAAGTTGATTGGTAAAAATCCGATAGCATGCTCGAAAAAATGGTGGATTGGTATTAGGGGAAAAATGCATTATTAAAGTCGATGAACCTGATTGAAAACTAGTTTCGACCTCGATGCATTGTTGCTCGAAAGGTGATTATAATTATTCTATTATACATGATTATAAGTCATATCTACTTCAAATCCCCTTGCGACAAGATAAACCTTAATTTAAGTAACATTGAAATTAACCACAACTTATTATTACTTAAATGGTACCCATACAATTCCGCCAATAGATTGATGGAAAGGTATAAACGATTGGGCCAAGCAAACGTGTAGTGAAAAGCAAAGTAAGCTTGGTGAAAAGGAATTTTTCCATGAGAAGCACATTCTAGATCAAGGGAAAGAAAGCAAATTTTATCGTTTTACTACTTTCTTGAATCCATTCACAATTAGTTTAAATAAGCTCATATGAAACATTTTAGGTTTTCAAAAGATATTATAAAACCGAATTTCCATTAATCTAAGAAGTGGAATACAATTAAGCAATCCTATTACCTCCGTATTCCGTCAAAAAATGTACTGAACGATCCTAGTTGAGTTCTTCCATGGTCCCAACCGCTTAAGTATGAAAGAGTGATGCATAACTGAGGACAAAAAATACTGCAATTCATCATTCAAAAATTATTCACGACTTCATATATATAGAGCTCGATACGAATGCATTTTTTTGCCTGATGATGCCGCGAGGTGGTGAAACCATGGTCCTGAATAAATTTCGAATGTGGAATTTCAGTGTGTTTTTTTTACCTCTGTTTTGCTTGATGGAAAAATTCCACCTAATAAAGCCTGTAACTGTCAACTATATCTGAAGTAAAAAAAACGATTTTATTATTCGATCCAAAAGAATCGATCGACTTGCTATCCTAGCTGGAACTAACCGCTTTGAAATAAGAGCATGGTGATAACACATATACCCGTCGATACATCATCGGTGAAACAGATGCGACCATCAAAATGTCTACAGATGATTTCGATGGTCAACGTCAACGCGTAGGAAGGACGTTCTCGTTCCGATTGCTTTCATATTTGCGGCGTATCCAAAGAGGAAATGCATTGCCGACGGAGGAGTTATCTACGACGCTACGTGATGCCACGCTCTCCTATAAAACCTGCCGTCCAATGTTGTGATATCTAGAAGGCCCGCGACGAGTGGATTGTTTATGAATCGACGCGAATCAGGAGATTCATTACTCGTCGTGATGGGATCGATCGCGCTCCTCAGAGTTCCATTATCAGGACAGGCGCTTCGTCGATTACACGCCTAAAATTGAACGCGCGTCGCAAATCTCAATCAAATTTCGAAGGTGGATCACGCTGTTGCGCCAGCATCGGAAGGTTTATTACCCCGGTTTCCTCAATATTGGGTGGGGAACTTCGCTTGAGAGGCGCAGTTATCGTCCCGGCGAAATCCGGTGCGGTAAATTCCTCGTGCCAGTCAGTCCTTGATAATAATTCCATTTTATTGCGTATTGAAGGTTTAAGGATCAAGTGAAGGTTCAGGGATTAAACAATCCCCTCTTTCTAGAGGAGTGAATTTCCAACTAATGCACTGAAAAACTAAGGCATGGGCGCGGTTCTCCTATAATAATTCTGGCATTGGACGCGTTAGGCGGATCGGTGGAGTCGTGGAGGAGCATGGAGCTTTAAGAGAAGCTGTAAGATGAATATTGCTTCTCTTTTGTAGCCGTGCTCGTCCACACACGTGAGTGAATACAAAAGTTTCGACATGTTATATAGCTTCTGTACATGGAATATTTGGGACAGAATTGATGATTTATATTGGATATTTCGCTGAAATAAAAGCTGAAACGGTGAACAGATGGTATCGCCGTAGAGAGAAGAATCAATAAGTTCTTGCAAAGCAAAGACACCAAAGCTGGCAGTTGACTCCTCTTCTTAGATAACCGAGGAAAACTAGTGTTTTGAGATATATTTTTATTTGGTTTTCTTTTTGTGAAATCATTAGTGATAAACATGACCTCTTGGACTCACGGTATTGCATGCCAGTCATCCTTGCCGGCTAATCTGAAATTAGAGAAATGTAATCTTGTCTTGGCTAAGAATATTCCGTTCGCCTTTACAGTTCTTTTCATGGCTGTGAATATCATGCGTATTGGCCTTTGTCATCGGAGAACATTGAAAGTTCTATAATAACTCCTGTGCGTCATATATTACCTTGCTCTGAACCATATAAATTTTACATTTACCTGAGCATGTAAGTTCCCTCTTCTTCATTGTTGAAATTCTTTGATTAATATTTCACGAATAGGTTGAGGTAAAGAAGATTATAGCGTTCTAACTTTGTACGCAGATATAGGACTCCAAAGTAATTTAAAAAAATATAATTGTTTATTTTTTACTCTGTTGCTGTGCTATGTTTGTCCAAAGTTGAACTCGTCTTCATCGTCGTCGCTTTCAACCGTCCCATTAATTTTTCTGTTATTTTACTGTGTATTACTGGAGTTTGTATGTATAGTACTGGAGAAAGGTATGAACCTACAAAATAAAGTTTGTAGTACTTCCGTCGATTTGGAGAAGGCGCATGAATGGTTATGATGAGGAAATTCGAGGAATATTTTCAGTGGATATTGAGCGAATGACTGTTCAGTGTTTATACGGATAAATATTTAAAAGGAATTATGAATTTGGTTTTTGGATAAATATTTTTATTTGTGATACGAAAGATACTCGTAGATAGGTACAAGGATAAGGCTGGGTGGACGCTCAACCGTGAATTTTCCGTGAATTTGGAAAAATACGGAACTCCGTAAATTAACCTTTTATCACTTGTTTCAACTTGTACTTAAGCATACTTTGACTCCTCGATTGTATTAGGTGTCTAATTTTGAGGTGGTCCATAAATCAGTTTCATTTCATCCTGCGAGCACATCTCGGAGCGGTCTACCGAAGGTTAGACAATCTGTTGTTTCAAGTGTTAAATTTGCAAGTTTCAAGTTTTCATCCTATTCTACTCAACGGTATTTACATGTGTCAATACAGGAAAATATTATGGTGACGTCATCGGTCAGCAATTTTACAGTATTTAGCCATTACTTTCTTTACCTACTTTAAGTTTCTGTCATAATGAACAACATTATTGCACGACTCGGAAGTGATTACACCAACCAAGACGCATGTGGTCGATGCTTAAATATCGAAATTCAACAATTTTCCAGGGTTATTTCGTCTGTATTTATCATTAAATTTATCCTGTAATTGATGAATGTATCCTTTCTCCACGGCGCACCACTCTGATGGGTGAGGCCTGAAGATGCTAATAATGGGGAAGTTTAGCTTCATTGCCACCTGAAGATCTTTATTAATATTATATTCTTTATTCTTTGGGAAGGATTTTGAGCACTTAGTACATGAATGTATCAAACGATGAGAGGAATAAGCCCACGCTTTCTATCATGCGCAAAATGAGTAATGCATTTGATCTTTTTTTAAGATTTATGTATGTGCCTTTCAGAATAAATGAAGGATTGAATGCCATCTTGGGTTTATTCACATGATTTCTTAATGGAATCATTGCTTTTATGAACCCATAAGACCCTACGGCTTGCAAAGCCTATGCTACAGTCTTCTTTTGGTTTGGTTTGGGTGGCCCTTAAAATCAAGTTTTAATGCTTATGGACTTTAGTACAGAGAAGGTTTATTTTTATGACTTTCTAAAAGAGTTTTAATGGGTAACATTTACACCGACTGTGGTGGGGAAACTTTAGTGAAAAGCGCTCAAGCAGAACATGCATGTGTAGAGCGACAGCCCGAAGACGGAGGGAAAAATCGCTTAGAAAATAACTGGTACATTCGTAAAAAATATATAGTCTTACAATTAATGCTACTCTTTCCGTTACTATGACTTTTATCCTTTAGTGCATTAAGCCGGAATTTTTTAGGCATTAAGAGTCGAACTTAATACATTAGACAAGCGAGACACTCGAAACTGGTTAATGTCAGAGCAAACTCTTGTAAATATCTCTATATTAAGTTGTTTAAATCCCAGTGATATAAGATTAGAAATTTTGTATGGTTATTCAGAAGATACCGACAATAAACCGTCTTCAGCTCGTCAGTAAAATCATTTCCAGACACCGCATGGAGACGCTGAAATTTGGAAACACTCCTGTTTTGATGCAGAATCTTAATTAAGACTTCCGCAGCTGTTTTTCGATGATAAGGAAAATGTCGCTGCCTGTGGAGTATGTACTTTATGGCTGAACATTTATCCCGCGGTGCAGCGGGCTTCTTCAAGAGCGAAGTGGACGCCCGCAATATCACGGGTATGTAGTCAAGTCCTACGTTTTATCGGCGGTTTCTTTCCCGGAAGAGTTCTTTTATTCACTGGCGCAGATTCAAGAAAATCCTTAGCTGTTACCGGAGCTCTCTTACATCAATTACTTACGTCTCATGCCCTACATCTCGTAGTGTAAGTGATTTTCATGGGCGTAACGTTTTATCGTTTGTGTCTGAACATTGCTGGATCTAGTTCCGTAAGCGTGCATTAGCGAATAATGGGCTGGCGAAAAAATTTATGACAATGGGTTATTAATTTTGTATCTAAAATAGCAGGAATATTTTTATCACTTGCTTATTGTTCCTGTTACATCACCAAACAATAGAGAAAAGCAAATGATTTGAGAGGAAGGGTTGGATGGAGAAAGTCATGGGTGATTGTGGTTGAAAAGATTCTCAAGATAACAATAGTCTATAGTCAATCAGTCAAGTCAGTAATCTACTAACAGTAGAGTATAGGAAATTTCCTATATGAAATAATTTATGAAAGCGAAAGAATTATTCAAGGATAGAACCGTGTGTAAGAAATAAGTAAGAGAAATTTTTCTGTCGTGCCCTAATACCAATAATTTGACAGTGTCTACACCGAAACGAAATGACGGGAAGGGTATTTATGCATGTTATTATTATTATTATTCCTCACTCCATAAAAAAGCACGCTCAGATTATTACTTCCATGAAGCGATTCCTTACAGCCAAGTATTTGCTGTCGGCTATCAGTAGAATTTTCCTCTTCTAGATAATTTATTTCCCTGGGCTAATATACTTATTATTTCCTCTTGCGTCTTCCATCATTCCTGATACTACTACTAATGTTTGCCACTTCTCGCGTCTCAAGTGTTATTTTTGCTTCTCATTCCAATTTAAATCTGACTCGGTAGTCTTGCGTTTTAAGTATTTTCTAAAATTCCTGAAGCAGTTCCCGATTCTGTTCCAAAAACAAACCAACTCTTCCACTTCTAGTTTCTGATTCCCCAGTGTAATGTCTGTTTCCTTCTGATTTTCTGCCGTAGGCCATAATCATTGTTTTTTATGATCGGGTGGTACCTCCTCATCGACTGCTCTAAATTCACGAAAACCTTCCTCAGATCTCCTTCTCTCTTTGCCACGCAGCATACTGGTTCTTTTATTCGTGGATATCCACTCCTAAAGCGTTTCCTTTGATTAAATTCACTGCTCTCTTTCTTTCGACATTTGAGATAATGGGATAGACTGCATATCTTTATCCGTGCTTCTTCATAGCTAGGTCCAGATTAAATTACAGCCACCTGGTCGCTGTTAAGTTTGTGGACCACAATCATTGTAATCTAATATCCTTCATAATGCGAAGCATTTTATTCCAATCGATATTGTTGAATGGTTTTTCGAGATTCACAATAATGCAATGAATGTCCGTTGTTCCTTTTCCATTCTCTTCCCTATCACGAACTTCAAAACCAAAATAGCTTATCCTGTGCCCTTACTTTCCTTAAATCTAAACTGGTCTTCTAAGAAAACCTTCTGTGAAAGATCTTTGATGCATGTACCATCAGGCTTATGGCTCGAAAGCTTTCTCATTGAGCTCTTGTTTTTGGGATTGAGGACTATTATGTTTTCCAGGAAGTCCATCGGTATTTTTCATCTGGGGGTACATGCCACAGAATATTTTTTAGAGCTTATTTATTCTTCTTTAAATTCTTCTCTCCAACACTTTTGATACGCTCGTAAGCAACATAATCGATTCCGAGGGCCTTGGTGATGCCCAGATCCTACCAGCGGCATTAAACTTTAATCTCAGTATATTACTTCTTATTTTGTTTTAATCGGCGTATTCTTCCTCTTCAATTACTTTTGTACTGAGATCTCTTCCATTGTGAAGTTACTCTTAATTTTTTTTCTATCTCCTCACAGTTATATTTTCCCAGTTCCTGTCCCAAAATGTGTTGCACCATACGCTGTATTCTTTGAATTGGTTTCTCATTATTTCTGGAGGTGGTTTCAATCCTTCCATGCACCATGTTGTTTTGCATTTGTTAGCATAAATTCTTCGTCCACATGTCACTGGCTTTTTTTCTTCCGGCTAATTTCACTTGTTATTTTTATAACACAATTATCCATCTTCAGTTATAGCGTTCCTGTACCTTCTTCTTTCCTCGATCAATTTAATGTCTTCCTCCGTGGCCCAGAGTATCCTCTTGACAGCTTTCCTTCAATCTACAGCTTATTTTGCGATTTATATTAGTCCCGTTTAGTTATTTTGCCATGCTTCCTCCAATTTACCAGCGTAAATATGTTTTTTCCGAATTCTCATTGTGTTCCTTGGAAGGCGACTTTGGTTAAGTTTTCTTCAATTCTTTGCTTGACATCTATTATTCACCTTCTTGAATTGAAGGTGGCATTTCCACACCACTAAGCCACTTTATTGCGTAATTAATTTTCTTCAGTCATGACTTAATCTTAGGTTTTAACTTTATGGTGATAATTGCATCATCATTAGTATTTCAATCCTAAGATTG